>QRAM01000317.1:10519-25050 GCA_013436055.1 Halocynthia roretzi
TTCTCCGTTACACTTCAAAATGTTAGTTGTTATTAGCTATATCTGGTGCGCTGAACTCAAATCTGGTGTCAGATTTTTTCCAGTACCTCGCGTTTTTGATTTATCAACCTGCATGTATTTACCATGCAAATTTACAACATTTACCATGTGTCTAATACATGCATGTTGATAAATCAAAAACGCGACGTACTAGAGAAAATCTAACACCAGATTTGAAATCAGCGAACCAAATATAGCTAATAACAACTAACATTTTGAAGTGTAAGGAAGAAGACAAAAAATAAATTATTTTTCTATTAGTTAAAAATGTCCACAAAAATGATAAAAAGCGCATATATTTCGAAAGGAAAAAATCTAACACCAGATTTGGAATCAGCGCACCCGAATTACATAGAAACGGTTGTTAGTTTATTTTGTAAGATTTTCTTGTAGATCAGTGTAATTGAAAGATTCAATTATTGTGACCATCGAGAGAAGTTTTTAGTCAATATACATATACTATATCTCCATGTGGTACACGATAAGAAAAAGGTTGGGAACCAATGGCCTATATAGAAACAGGAAAAATATTAAATTATTTCTAAGTGTTTAAACCTCCGTTCACCGTGGCTCTCATCATTTACCTGGATAAAGAGCTCAAACTTCTTTCTTGTTCCGAAGTTTTTGTTTTTCCCGCTGCAGGTGATTCTGCATGAAAGTAAAATGTATAAAAAGGTTTCAGTTCCAAGTTTGAAATGCACAAACTAAATTTGTTACTGGGAAGTTTCTTTTTGTTATCCCAAGTATCAAGGAATGGTTTTAGCAATCACTCATAGCAATTTAGCAATCAATATCTCATATTAACATTCTGCATAACACTTTCGCTCCCAGGCCATATTTTAAAAAAAAATCTGATGTAACAGCACCTCATTTTTAAATATTTGATTCTATTATACTTTAAATATATAGTTATATTAATTATAGTTATTATTAATATATATTTGGAATAGTATATAATTTTTTTTGTAGATTCAAGTATTTTGAAAAATGAGCAACATGGGCTGTAAGCGTCGGTACAAAAGCGAGTTTATAGATTAATGAAATTAAACCAAGTGAGTCATTTATGATTCACAAGGCTTTCTCAGAAATGCCGCTGTCGCTCACATACGAGTGCCGCGGTATGAACCGTAAATGCACTGTCAATCACATATGAGTGACGTGGGAGCGAAAAGTGTTTTAAATACTTACCAGACTCTGTTTCTTCAACCCCTTTTTGGGTTACGAAGGAGTAATATCGATAAAGCAGGCGAATTTCTTTTTCAGCACCCTGTACATTTTTGTTGAGTCGCTTGAACCAAAAGTTCAGGTCATAGATATCCAAAGATCCTGTAAAATGTAGTATTAAACAGCATATTATAGTTGCTTGAAGATCTATTTTATTACAAGTTCTGTCAACGTCAAATTCGCATTACGCTACTTTCCCAAAGTGTTTTGTTCGGCGAGCTCTGACCTCACGTCATAATTTTATTAATTATTCTCTACAAATCAAGAATCAATATCTAAAAAAATCTTCAGATATACAGCAATGCATTGCGAAATATAAAATAGTTGACCTTGACAGTGACAGTGACATCCCATTGATTAAAATTAAATTTGTCTGTTATTTCATTCAATCTGTTATTCTGACCACTAAGGGGTGGTAGAGCATGCCCGAGCTGTTTTGGATATGAATTTTTTTTTTAAAAGTGCATTTTTTTACGAGCAAACTTCTGATCAACAGTACAAAATGCCAGTGAATGTTTTTATGAGATTAATATCCCGGGATAGGAATGAATGATCATGGTCAGAAGTTACATGCATTTTCACAGGATGGATCAGTATTATTAAAACTGTTGTATAATATTTACCATCATCAATCTGCTTTACTAGATCAAGAAGCTCTGTTTTCATTGGCCTCCATATATCATACAACGCATTCCTCCATCGAAATATCTTGAGACCTCTGTGAGATAATAAGGCATCTGAATCCTGTCTCTTGGCATCGATAGCTTTTTGGTACCACATTTCTTGAAACACCTTGCTGTCCTGGAATTGCAAATAGCATTAGAAACATTACATCAGTCAAATAGGTAAATACGGATTACAGAGATTCAGTGCAAAATTTATTAGTTTTCAAATTTTTATGATATAAATTATTGTTCAAAACTACGGGGCTGTGTAAATGAAGTAGTGAAGTAAAAGCAATTGTTGGGTTACTGTAAATGTAAACAGCTTAATAATATTCGCTACAACAAAATATGTAGCCACAATTTTCAAAAGCCAATTTCATGTGATTCGAGGCAAATAATGTGTGCTACAAACACATGTATATATACAGTATATACCAATAATATGTTGAATGCTACTCAAAGTTCGTAACTTCTTTAATGAATAAATTAAAAAAATCACACCAATATAGCTATAGTCTTTATATCCAACTCACTTTAATAAACGAGATGATCCTAAATTCCTCAAGAACTTCATCATTTAAACCGAAGAAAGCACTCTGCTGGCGACTCTCTAAGCGAGGAGCGATTGTGGACAATGATTCATGCGTAATAGACCTTTGGAGCTTGGCAGACAACTCAGTTGTGTCAATCTGAACTTCATTACCTGTAAGAAACAACAGGAGATTAAAATTACACATGAAAATACCGCTTTGTTCAAGTTAAACTGGGCATGGAGATACTTGAATAGGGAATATTCAGGAACCCACAAAGATACTTAGGCTTGCCTGGATAAGCCTTTATCAGGAAAGAGCTTACAGGGATTTATCTCTATCAGTGGTTATCAAGCGGAGCCACTTGGCTCAAGAAGCAAGGAATTTAAAATTCCTGCAGGAAATTTGGGGAGAAATAGGGGAGAAATTTGAAAAATAGGTGTTTTTTCTGTTCGCGCAAGGTCTGATGTTTCGAGCAATTTAAATACTTTTTCTAGCTAACAATAATTTTATCAGCGCTACATGATAGTTTCTAGAATCTAGATTTACCTACTAGCTTCGAGTTGTAATGACAAATGACTATTAGTTTCTCAGCACGAGGCTCAGGGTTCTCATTCAAGTTGTATGAAAATTTGTAAATATGTGGTTGATTTTTTGTTCTTTTGTTTTCTGTAATGATCAAGCGTCTGGGGAGGAAATGCGAGCGCCTGGGGTTGGTAAGGGAGGAATGAGCACCACTGATCTAGATTATTAGTTTGGTTGTTAGGAGAACATGGATACAGGTACATGGTGATAGCCATGATACAGTTTTCTTTGTTCATGCATTATTCTGTGTATTATATACAAATGTGTATTATATTCGGAAAATTACGGTACTTCATTTCATAAAACCACGTACCATTATCTGTATTTGAACATGCTGACAGAAATCCCTTCACATATTTCTGTCCGGTTTGGAATGACAACAGTCGTTTATTGCTCACATCCAGAATGTGGCCCATGCCACCGGGGTCTGTAGACGATCCATCCTAGAATTTTTAAAAAATAATAAAAATTTTATCACTAGTAGAAACCCTGTCACCAGGTTTTAATGAGAAAATATGATGTACAGTGGGTTCTCTGCCTAAGGATCTGATTTTCTGAGGGCCGCAAGATCATTGAAAACAAAACATGTTATTTAGTGATGTTAAGAGTTATCTTAAGCATGAATTATCATACTTTTATTAGTGTTTTGTAGATTTCCATAAACTTCTTTCGGTTACATAGAATTAACTGAAGTTGTCCAACTTTGATGGCGCCAGATTCAAGCAATCTGACCGATTCTCTGAATGATATTAAAACTTCTTTGATGCTCTCTCTCGTGCTCTGTTTAAATTTTGATATACCATCACTGCCTCCTGAATAATGAATATCATACTTGGCATTGAAATGAGGATCATCAATATGGTTTAAAAAGTGTTTTCAGAGCTTAATTCTACATATGTTTTATATTCCATCATATAAAATTAATCAGGAATTACAGATGCTTACCAAAGAGCCGGTAAAATTGGGATGAAAATGTCCAGGCAAACAAAAATTCCAGAGTCTGCTGATCAAACGGCATGTCCTTTTGATTAGCGAGAGGTTTCTCAAGTTCACGGATAAAAAGTTTGTCAAAAATGACAACAAAATGAGAAGTTGCAAATTTGTTCAACAATCCTCTGAGAAAACCAGAAATTCCTTTGCTCTAATAATGTAAAAAGCATGTGTTAACAATTATCTCTGTTCAGTTCAAGTCTCTGCTTATGATACGATATACAAATATACTTTAAAAGAAGTCTGTTATTCTATTTTTTGGCTACGGAAAAAAGTTTGAAAATACGCCCAGAACTCAGGAATGAAATGATTTTATACTTAATGGATTAGCTCTGGCTCACGTCAAAAATCGACTTAGTTCGGGAATCGACTTCTGGTAAGAAATAACAACGCAATGTGGGGAATGAAAGTAATTGCGAATTTCTAGATATTACACCTCAATCAGAGAAACCTAACTTCAGTTTTACTGATAGATTATTTATGCTATTCCACAACACTCATACCTCTGTACTGCGCTGAGCAAGCAACTCCTCAGTACAATTAAAAGCATGTTCGCTGAAGCAAGATTCGACAAGTTCTCCAAGTTTAAAATTGTCTAGTTTTTCCGCATAGAACGTCAGAAATTTCTCAGTGTTCGGCCATTCCTGAGCAGCAAAAGAATTTCAAAATAAGGGTAAACTTTACTGCAGCAAAGTCATATAATACCAAGTACCTCAAACAGCATCAAATTTACGTCACTCTAAGGCAGTGGTCCCCAAACTGTTGGTGGCAACCCCAAGTGGGGTCGAAAAGAAAATTACTAGGGTCACCTGCCTGCTGCATTTTATGAACCAGTTTTGTTTAGTGACATTTGTGGAACAGTTTTTTTTGAGTCACATTTCCATCTATTGTATTGTATTTTTCTCTGTAAACTATCTGCCAATGTTGGGGTACTCTCTGATTTCGATTTTTTTCGAAAATCGGGGTCGCTTCAAAAAAGCTTGGGGACCACTGGGCTAAGGCATACGGATTTGCAAAAGATATTTGATGTGTTTAATTCAGAGTTTTCAGCAGTTTTCCAAAAAAACGGAATATTATTAAAAAAGAAATATTAAAGAATAGTGTGTGATTTATATGGATTCAGTTTATCTGTCTTCCTGTCCTGCAATGCACAGTATCTAGTTCATTGGGCAACAGGATTAATTGGCTGCTGTAAAAGCGGTTTGAATTTTGAATACTTACGTTCAAAATTTTAATTTTGACTTCATTTCGCAGTTGGGTGTGCCATCTATCATTGAATTCGGAATTTGACCAGGTAAGGCTTGCCAGAGTATCCCAGAACTTGAAGAGAAAATAATCACTAAAATCATGTTTTAACCTATCATGATCCAGAAGCAAGGTCTGTTAGGCCACATTCATCTACAGAACTATCATTTTATATATTCTACTAGTTGCAAATGATGGCATCAATAACACTTGAATCTAGTAATAGAAAGGGTATTTTGTGTGAAGTTTAAGTATTTACCATTTTTCGTTCAGTGATAATATCGGCTAGCAAATCACTAAAATGCCGCCATCAAAAACCCCAAAAAAATGCCACCAATAAGAACCTGGGGTGGGGTATCTTCTCAAAAAATTGGGGTTCTATTTTAGTGCATAGGTTAATGATTACTGAAACAAAGATCTCAAGATTCGATCATGAGTTCAAAAAATAATAATTACTTGGATATCTTCATCACGAAAATGACTTTCATGGATGCGTTTGGTTATCAGAGAGATAATTTTATCCGGATAACTGAATCGCTGTTTCTTCGTCGCCTCCTTGAGCGACGGGAATTTCTGCATCTGCTCCATCCGGTTCGACTCTATTTCAGTTGCCTGAATTGCTATGTTAACACACCAAATAATATTCTCATCTTTGTTTTCGTCAGACGTCATGATCTCATTAACGTCCTCTGCGATGTAGTGGACAAGAGACGCTAAAATATTGCTGGCGAGCTCGAAGCCGGTCTTGATATCTCCTTCCGATGTTCTGAAAAATGTTTAAATAGAATGACAAATCCCATTTACAAAAACAATCTGTCAGCTAGTTGAATTTCTTAGATTTCGAGCTCTTCATAATTGTAAATATCTTGACCAAAACCTATCCCTTATCTCTTAATAAATATGGATAAATATCTTGGAAGTTAATAAATTTCATCTTTTTCATACTTCACTTGACTTTTATACTTCACTTGACTATAAGTAGAGTTGGCAATTTTGGAGTAATTTTCAGGTAGACTCGACTTATACTAGTATATTGGACCCGGTTAGTTGGGGGTCCACTGTATCATACTCACGATTTTGCTTTGGAATCTCTGATCTGGTTTCCCAATATTTCGAGAAAATATTCGTCCAGGGTTCTCATTTGATTGAATGCCTGAATACAAAAATTAATAACTAACATTCAAATTCAAAGAATACTTGAAGGGAATTCACATCACAATTAATTACAGTGGGAATTCCCCGAATTGTGTAGCGGTATAGTCGGGTGAAAGCATGGTGAAAGCTTTCCCGGACCGGCAATGAAATTCACACGGACCGCTTGTAGACCACTGATTTAAAGACATATCCTGCCAGTAATACGTTAAAAAGGTTTCATTCTCTAAATTCTTGATGTAATTTTTTGCCATTGTCAGCCTTTTTGACTCGTTATTTAATTTGGTGATCCCCTCACATCTGATAAAGTTCAAAAAAGCTTATTTCACTAGTACTTTACAGTAGACATAAGTAAATGATTATTGTATGATATTTGATCGTACTACTGACATCAGTATTTCTAAGAAATGATATATGCGATTTTTTTTATGAAGAAAATATTAATAAATATTTACAACCAATACCAGTTTGCGCTGTTTGATTTCATTCAGTAAATGCATGAGAACGTCGTCGATCGGAAATTCATTTCCAATCTTGTATTCTTCTCTCTCAGCAATGAGCTTGATGAGAGTCTCGGCAGTTAGTACGTATTGGAAACTTCCAATAATCCACGGATGAACTTGATAGATCTTATGGATTCTTGCACTGTGGCTAATCAGGGAACTGGAAGGATGAAAAGGATTTAAATTTTTTATAGACATTATCATAATAAATTCACTGCATGTCATTTAAGTTACAGAACATCACTCAAAATATTTGAATCAGTCGTGAACAGTGGTGGAAATGGGTAAGGGGGTGATGGGTAGGGTTCCCAGGGTACCCCTGGTCTCCTCTACTGCTGGGAAGCGTGACTAAGTTAAGTCCAATTTTCATGTCTTATTATCGTAAGAAAATTATCTTGTCTTGAAGAGTCTTGAATCCTTAAGGTGATCAGAATAATTCATAAACTGATGAGCCAGTAGCCAGTACCCACATCACAATTTCAACGAGTAAGTTTTTAAAAACAGAGAAAAGATAAATTGTATCGTCCACTTCTGAAAGAAAATACTGACAAAGCAGATTAAGATTAGACAGTTGTTTCTCAAATAAGTTTTCAACAGTTTTCTATTACAATGTTTGAATCTTGTTGAATTAATGTCTCCTACAGCATAATGATAACGCCTGATAAAGGACATATTCCAATATGACTTAATTTTTTAATTAGTACAAGCCAGAAAAAACTAATACAAAAAAATAAAATCTCCAAATTCAAGTAAAAAAATTTTGTGGATCAACTTTTCTATTCGAAATATAAAGTGCGACTTTTACATGGTAAGGTAAATCTGTAATACCAATACATACCTCTGAGTGTTGGGAGAATTGCAGCATTTTCCCCTTACAGTAATCCAGTTCATTCCATCATCAGAGGGCAAACCACCAGAAATTCTTTGGAGCATATCAAACTGTTTGCCACTGATTTTTTTTTGGCTTTTATCTATTTCTCCTTTGTTATTGATTAACCAGTAGAGGGGAAGAGCAAGCAGCCATTCATAGATCGGTGCAAATGTAATTTGTTGGAATAATGAAATTATTGACTTCAGTAATACTGGAATTAACCTGAAAAAAAATATACGGTTACTCATTCAAATATGATAATCTCAAAAATAAAATAAAGGAGAAACTATGTATGAATGAGATGTATCAAGTAAATCTCAGAGAATGGTGAGACATGGCAATAAGAAAACTAATGTGGAATTGATTATCGAAACTGAATAGTGATTACCTGTTCTGAATTGTGGTGGAAGTTATCTCTATGTTAACTGAAGCATTGGATTTCAATATAATCACTTGTGTGGTTCAATTCATACCTTACCTACGAGTACGCACTATTCCAGTCTACGTAACCCCACAGAAACAGAGTTTTAGATACACGAAGCATCTTGGGAGTGACCCCACAAAATATACAATAACGTATATACGGAACGGATAACCCAAAGGTAAAAGGCTTACACAGGCAACACCAGGTATAACTGTAATAAAAGAAGCAAAGGCAAATCTAGGCAAAATCAGGAAAGAAAAGAAAAGCGAGATATATGAGATTGAGCGATTATATTCTTGAAAATTATTTTTATATTTTATACCTTTCTCCCCACTCGGCAATTATCTCATCGAATAATAGTTTATAGTCATTTTCGGACAGGTGGTGAGTGCCAAAGCAATCGAAGATGAGGGCGAGAAGATTGGAGTTGTACACGTTAATCTTCTCACTATGCATCGCCAATACCATTGCAAGAGTTGATGTAATGAGATGAATGCGATCTCTGGCATCACCACCACCTCCTTCAACATCAGCAAGGTTTTGCTTCAACCACTCGTTAATCATGTTACAGATGTCCTGAAAAAAAAAGGAAAACTTAGGTGACGTGATACATAAGCTTACATTACATATGCATTAATACCAGGATGTGGGCAACGACTTGACTGCACTTAAATCTACCTTTTTATACTCTACAATAAGGCAAACGTAACAGCGCTTAAAAGGTTAAAAACAGTGCTCTTCAAATGGGGTTCGAATCATTTGAAGGGGTTCCGTGAACTCTAGGGGTACTGCATGTTACAGGGGGAATGATTATAATTTTTGAACAGGATGTGAACAGGATATGAAGAATGTGAGGATATGTGCATGAGGATTGCTTTAAGTAACATTGTGTCATGCTTCAAACATAATATTGAAGAAAAGATAGAACATCCGAGCCATTGAATTACTATAAAGGCCATTTTTTAATATATTTTATTGTATTAATTGTATAGTGTTTTGATGCATTCTTTAATTTCTGCATAACTGCATTGATATTTAGCCTAATAAATTTTGATTAAAGAGGGGTTCCGTGACATTAACTGAAGACATGCAAGGGGTTCCATGAAAAGTGTGAAAAGCACTGGTTAAAACCAACATTGGCTACCGTGATCGAGAAGTTTAAGACTAGACAGTTGTTTATCAAGTGAGATTTTCAGTGTTTTGTTTATTATAATGTTTGAATCTTGTTAAATTAAGGTGTTTTGATAACGAGCGATGGTAGTTTGGAGTGTTACTGTATTTCATTTTGCAAACTAAGTGAGCCTTGCATTAAACTGTACCATGCAACATGGGATAATTACTTCAGATGTTGGTGGGTTTATGGATTCGACATTTTCAGTAATCTTCCATCCTTTCTTGACATTACACAACCAGATGAAAATTTCCCTTCTGTAAGAAACCTTTCTGTCATCAGCAGCTCCACAATTTACGACGATTTTTTTAATGCTGATGAGATGCTTAAACATGAATTCTTGATTGCGTTGGTTCCAACTCTTGTCCGACTTGAAAGTGACAACATCGTGGACAATGTATACGGAAGGACGATCTATTGAAAATAATATCATTCTGGTATAAGTGTTTATTTTTTTTAAATCATACAGTAGAACCTCGTACAGTGCACCATCCCTTTTATTACATAAACACATGTATTGTTATTTTATTTTTAACTGCACATTTTCTGTTTGAAAAATACAGTAATTCCTCACCTATGGCGGGGATTACGTTCCAGAGGCTCCCGCGATAGGTGAAAATCATCAAAGTAGAAATCACATATTTAATTATTTGAATATATTTTATGTATTTTAACGTATTTTAAACCATTATAAATCATTCACGCACTCTTATTTACCTAAGTAACCTTTCCCACAATCATTTGACCTATTATTTATTGGATTTTGCCTGGGAGTGGTACGAGGTTGGCACACCTCTGCTCTACATCATTATAAAAAATGTATCAAAGTTTCAAGCAATCAAAACTTTCACAATTACCTTCTTTCAAAAAAATCTTCCTATTTGCATATGGTGAAGCAGAGTCATAAAACTTTTCCCACATCCTCAATGTCTCCGAGTTGGTTAGCAAAAAATATTTGTACTCCATCCAAGATGTCTTCTTCAGGACTGGGATTTTTACATAGTAATACTGTCGTCTGTAATTCAATATCAAATTTTGTCTTAAATACCTCAGTGACCTAAAAATATGGCACTGCAACGGTAAAGGTGATTCAGGACGAAATTTTCACAAAGTTTGTGTAATATTATCATTTATAAATATATATCATTTTTATTTATATTAAAATATGTAGAGTGAAAGATCTAGCTCTGAATTGCAATTAACTGGGACTGATTTGACTGACCCCGGCAAAAGCCTTCATAAAATAAATATTCTGATGGCTCAAAGTAATTTTCCTGGTTACTTCGACTTCGGGTTAACAAGCTTTACTGTATTATTTGTAAGTGACATAACAATGACATACAGTTACTGTATTATTTGTAAGTGACATAACAATAACATACAGTTACACTAGGAAATGTTAATGTATGCTAGGTGTACCACCGGGTGTACGAAACAATGGTTAGTGGAAGATATTTTTACACGATATGGTTTATATGAATGATGAACATATTTAGGCCCTGAAATCGAGCACTAAGCATGAGCATGCTGCACACACTAGCACTAAGCATCAAGCCAGGCAAACACTAAAATTAAAACAGTGACAGCTGAAAAGGTTATGTTTTTAAACACAAGTCTGTTGGTGGTATAAATGCACTGACGGTCTTCTGTATAATATGCGAGCAACATGGAAACAACATGTTCTGAAAAATGAGGTTTTAAATAAAAGTTTGGATGGAGGGTAAATTTTATATCATAATTGTTCAAACTCAAATAAAATTGAAAAGCTTAACAGATGTATTGAAACATACATTTTATGGAATTCCATTTTGATGGGAATCCAATATTCTGAGCAATCGTCCATAATTAAAGATGATGGATGAGTGAACAGGAACAAAGAACATCTGGGAGGAAAGACATCGTTTGGAGGAACGATGACACGAAATTCAATGTCTAGAAAAATGAGCAAATATAGGATGAGCCAGTGATATGAAATAAATGAAGCTAGAAATAAATTAGATAAATGAGCGTAAAACAATTACCGTATTTCCCATCTTATAAGACGCAATTTTTTCCTGAAAAATTACCTTGTGTCTTACCACTGTAACCACTCTTACCACTTTTCCAAAAAAATAACTAGGTTAATTATAGAGTCTTACCACTTGTGAGACGGGAAATACGATAAATACTTTTTTACATAGATATGTTTCCAAATGAAAAGTAAAACAGACCTGCTGTACTTCCCTTACTCTGTTCAAGATTCCTCAATTCCTCAGCACTTTTGAAGATGAAGTCTTCGCCTTCCGGCAGTTTTTCAGTATGATGCATTCCTTGGTGGCAGAAATAGGGATTAAAAGTTTTCTTTAACGATTGTAATGATATTAGCAAGTGTACTATGTAATTTCCATATAACCCCGGAGAGAATTCAGAGCGGTTCACTACATACATTGATGCATNTTTTATTTTTTTGTTTTTCGTCCCATCTCAACTAACTTGGCAGTCTATAATATAATTAATTAATTATATATGTAATTCCAAGAATTCTCAAAACCTGCTTCTTGATGCCAAAGTTTTCTGAGATCGGACAAAAATCCCAAAAGAGAAATAGGAGTCAATGTTCATAGTAACTTTTGTTACAATTTTTAGTTGTTATTCTGTTAGTATGCTACATTCATTACTTCTAAATGTAATTCCACTATAAAGAAGCAAAAAGCTTGCTTGAAGCTTTTTTATATTATTCCAGGCGAAAAAATACTCCCAAGGATTCCATCCTAAAAAAAATCTAGGCTCCAAGTGCCATTCCGGGATTGGACTTGCTTGGACGTGCTCAAGTTTTTTTACATGTTCATAAAAAAATTCTGAAATTATTGTGGCAGATTGTGGTTCAATTAGATGGTCTAATTGCCCTGAATTATTCAATTCCAAAGTCGAGGGGAGTTGAAACTTGATTTTTTTTCAAACACTTGTAATGTTAGCTATGTAACGCTATGAAACAAGGTGCGATCAGCGTCTTCAAATATTGCAACACTATTAACCACTCTAAAACTGCTATTTATTTGCTGTATCATCGGCTTTGGCCACACATTATTTAAACATTTAATATGTATATACAGCACACAAACTTGAAGTTTGTATTTGTTTGCTGGTACGTGTGAGGGAAAGCACGATTTCTAATGAGTGCCTCTGAATTGAGTTAGGACTTGAGTGGATTTGGGAAATCATGCTGGATTGAAATAGGATTATCAGGTTCTTATGCTACATTCAAGGTGGTGTGCTTATATCATACATTCATGTACATGATTCTACTCTATGAAATTTTTATCATGAAATTCTCAAAAAATCCTGCATGATACAGGAGATACATGATTCTTTCGAATCAGAAATTACCATTCAAATTGCTTGTGTTGTTATTCTGATCATCGCCACCATCTTGTGTCGTTCTTGTGTTAGTGTCAGGTGATGCTAAATCAGTGAATAAATATATACAATGCAACACATCACAAGGGTAAGTTGACTACAAAGAAACTAAAAATAACAATTTTTTCACCATGATTGATGATTTAGTTAGTAAGTTAGTAAGTTAGTAAGTTAGATTTACTTATTATTCCTAAATCATGCAAAATCAAAGAAGGAATTCTAAGGAAGAAAGCAAACAAAAACTGGTGGTATCCCTAAGTTCCTCCCTAATCTCTACTGTATTTATGTAATCTGTTGTAATATTGGATTGCAATACACATTATCCACACCGTTTTATCCAAAGCTCTTAAATTTGCCTTCACAGCTCTTCATATTAATGGTAAGGTTTCTGTGGATTTTTGGGAAGATGGGAGACTCACATAAATGGTGTACATCCTAGCAAGTGATATTGTAAATTGAATCTATTCCACGCAGTCGAAGAGTTCTAACGGGGAAGTTATTAATCCTTAATCCTGATGAGAAATAAAATAGTTTGGAAGAAACTTGTTTAAACTTGTTTAAACACTTAGAAAACCAGAAGGTACAAATAGCTCCAAGATCTTCTAGAAGGACACGTATACTGGCTATGAACAGTACTCTCACTACTTTATAACATTAAAAAGAAATCACTCACTTCTCAAAGGTCCATATTGTTGCCCTGCATGTCGTTGAATGCTATGAGGTTTGCCTGCCGAGCCTGTAGATTCTGAAAGTAATAAATAAATGCTTATACACACAATTACAACACACATGGACAGATTTTATGGATTTCTAATTCTAACCCATGAAGAAACTAACACAGTAAGTTTTCTTCAAAACTACCATTCACTCCTGTTACGTCAGTAATTGATTCCAGAGGTCAAGACGTATGTCAATTTGTGAAGCCGGACCCAATGCCGTATAAATGCCAACAATTATCGACAAACAATAAGCATAAAAACACACAGAAGAATTATAACTCTCGCTAAGTTATTAAAGAATATTTAAGTCATTGCACCTGGAAACACTAGCACTAGCAAATAAAAGTGAATGTGTGCTTGTGTTGGCCAGTTTAACGATCTACAAAACTAAACGGTTGGACCGATTTGAATTAAATTTGGTGTGGGGACTTAGGGTATCCAGACGCAGGTCTGCTGAGTATTATCTTTCCAAAAAAAGATGGAGACCGGGCATACTCCTGCTTTAATGCTCCTTAGCTACCACATACAAATTACTTACTCTTTTGATCAGAAGTATCTCCACTGCCTTTAACATCCGACTGTTCACCATCTTGCTCCGATTTGCTCGTTGATTTATTCCCTGAAAAGAGATCGGATTTAAAATAAAATAACTATTCGAATAACAGAAGCAGTTTATAAGAATCCGAGATTAGCCGAATCGCTCGTTATCGATAGACCTTCATCTTATTATCTATAGACCTTCATCTTATTATCTATAAGTAAACAGTAATCCTTCACCTATCGCGGTTAGTGCGTTCCAGAGCCTCCCGCGATAGGTGAAAGTCCGCGGAGTAGAAACAACATATTTAATTGATTATTTCAAAATATTTAAACGTATTTTGAACCATTATAAATCATTCACACACTCTTATTTGCCTTATTAACCTTTCCCCACAATCATTTGACCGGTTATTTTTTAAAAAAAATTAACTTTTGGCGCTTGAACACACTAGTACTGTACGGCACGGCATTTATCAT
>QRAM01000317.1:25072-46765 GCA_013436055.1 Halocynthia roretzi
ACATTAAAATACATACAATACAATATTATGAAAAATCTGCGAAAAGTGAACCGCGATATAGCGAGGGACGACTGTAAATTTAAAAAAACTGTGAGAAGCTCGAATCAAAATAATCGAATGTTCACTGTACATTGTAGAGCTCAAAAAAAATTAAACATACGTCTTTTCTTTTTTTTTCCGCCTTTTTTCCTAGAGGTCTTCTGTGGAGATGCTGGAATTTGAATATGAAATTCAAAACAAGGAATCGAGTTAGGAATAATATAAAATGGCACAATGCTGCTATCATGAGAAGATAATCTTTCAAAATGAAATTAGCTGTATGCAACAATCATTAGCTGTATGCAACTATTATAGTCATAGCGTGTGGTATGTGGCCATTTCCTTGGTAGAAATTAATTACTTATACATTCCTTTTGAATAATTGCATTTGATGGGTGGTCATGAGGGTCACACAATAGTGTGCAGACGACACAGTATTGGTGAAGCAATTGCAAAGAGATATAATTGTGAAGGAATAAATTGATTAAATTATAAGATGTTACCAAAATCCTTGCACCTTGCCAAACAGTGTTGGATGTACACAACTGACAGATAGCAGAAGAACTATACATGGAGTCACTATCATATAGTATACAGCTTGAACCTCGATTGTTTGGCATTGTTTAATCTACCATGATTTACCACCTCTACGTCAGCCCATGTGTACACAGCAACAGTGGTTGCAATCAGAAGGTTTTCCTCTGATTTATTTTATTTACATTTCATTTGAAAAATAATTCTTTGGTATTTTTGACATTTTGGGATGAGTAATAGAGGGGTCAGAGGTGTGATAGAGGTTTCTATTTATAAGTTTTATTCCTGTTAATCCAGCTCAGTCCTAGAACAAAAGATGCAAGACAATGAGTATTCAACTTGTGTAGCAACCATCGTTATTGTACACCAGGGGTGGCCAACAAGCTGATCGCGAAAAAATACCTGGTCGATCGCGAGTAAATACGCTTTCAAACAGTATTCTTGAAAGGATAAAAAATTTCCATCAAGTCAAGTCGGATAAATTAAAAAGCAATGCTTTAGCAGTTGTAAAGTAAAATATCTGCTGTACATGGCTAGCGGAGCACAACAACATAACAAGTAACTTCATGATATGTGCAACTTTCGTCGTCGATATTGCAAAAGTATGTCAAAAATGGAAATTGCGCGCAGCAAAACCATATTGATGCTTGTGTGTTTTGTGAAAAACAAATAAAAAAAGAGGAAGGTGTTACATTCTCGCCCCAAAGCGTCCTGTGGGTAATTTTGTGGTAAATACAAAGCCAGGTACAGTAACAGAGTCGAAGGAAAAAAGTTACGTTTTTAACGGGTCGATCGCGAGGTATTAAAAAAATTTCTAGTCAATCTCAAACTAAGTGAAGTTGGCCACCCTTGCTATAGAGTATCTTTTGTTTGTAACAGCCCTCCTAATCTATACACTATCTTATAGTGTGCAACTAGGCCATACTCAGCCTCTTTCTCAGAATTCAAAAAAATGGGTCCTTAAGGATAGGAAAAGAGTAATTACATTTCGTAGGAGTGTTGTGAGTAGAGTGCTCCGTATCTTTGTCTCTCTCTTTTTGTGAATCTTGTTGCTCTTTGATCTGTGCCTGTTTCAATTCCCAGTTCTGAATATTAGTATTGTTACAAGCACACATCTATTATATTGTAGATTTGATCCATAAAAGACCAAAATATGCAAAGAGGATAAAAAAAATGTTCTTCCAGGGCTTCCCAACGGGATCTAGGTCCAAAAAAATATTGAATTATATAAAAATGGTGAATTTCATGAAAGTTGTTGGATAAACTGAAATATCTTTGAAATAGGGATGTGGTAGCCTTGTACGCTTTTTATCAAATACTAAGTACACTGAGATTAAGTAGTTATATTAAGCAGCAAGTATAATTTGACCATCCTGAAAACAAATCCTGGCTAAATCAGCGCTTGGAGACCCTGAAAATTTTTTAAATCCAATTCCTTTTTTTTAAATCCAGAAATCCAAATTCCCTGCGGTCCTAAGTTTCGCTGGCTATACAGCCTATGATTCTGACTTACTTTTTTCTTCTCAGCCTCCTTTTTTTCTTTCACGATACGTTTAATGTCAGCAACAAATGTTCTCACTTTGCCTTCATCATCATAGGTGCTCATACAGTGGTTAATGATGAGGAGAGGCCAACTTGATTCATTTTCAAATGATTCGGAACTAAGATACAATGAAAATAAATTCAATAATTTACAGTTGAAGATACCCACACTACAATCTTATTCCACTGCAAATTTTAGCTTATAAGATTAAGACTAGGGGGCTAGTGACATCTGAACCCAAAGATCCTTAATTAACCCATACTGAATGCAGTGTTGTCCTATTTTGAAACTAAGAATTAAATGTTATTAAAATCTCAAATTTTTTATTAAAAATAGAAAATGTGGAAAAATTTCTACGAAGTCAGGTTTCGGGTAGAAGGGGTTGGAATGGTCACTAAAAAAGTTACCTGAACTGTTCCGGCCAAGTCAGTTCAATGATTCGAGAAATATCATCTTTCAGAATCAATAAATCGGACCAGCATTTGATAAGGAAATCTATATCATCATCCATATCATCACTGCTGAGTAATGACCTGATGACTTGAGCCAGAAGCTTGTCTCCAGGAAAATCTGCAAAGCAATATTTACTAAACTTTGAAGCAAGGAAGTTTTGGTGGAAAATACTCTACATTGATCTTTTACCATCAGCTCCCACAGTCAGCAAAAATTGAACTTTCCACATTTTTTCATGTTTCCAGGACACAGCATTAACAAGACGACGAATGGCTTTTCCAAAGCAACCATGTCCTACCTCTTCAGTAATCTTTTTTGTCTGGGCTGAAAAACGTTGAAAGACTTTAATAAAATTGAGAAATAGACAAGTTCAACACCACCTCAGATCACCTAATCATTTATTGCAGTAATAAAACAGATTTTTATATATTTTTATATTAGAAGGGTGGTGGTGGAGGTGGTACATGTGGTGCTGTGGTAGCAGTATGGTATCTGTATGGTGTCTGTATGGTGTCTGTATGGTGTCTGTATGGTATCTGTGTGGTATCTGTGTGGTAGCAGTATGGTATCTGTATAACTGATCAGACTTCATCTCGAATTTAGTAGTTTATTATAGGAACTAATTAAGTGCTGAAACCCAGCTACAGTTAAACATTCTCAACTACTGAGATAACCAGTGCTTATTGCTACATAGTCAGTGTGAGAAGGGATCTAACAGTACTACGCGACATATTATATTCGTTATTACATGTGTATAGGAAATGACATGATATGTATTTTGATTCATTTGGATAACCTAGAACAGATACAATATTAAAAATAACTTACTCTTGTTAATGGATTCTTTTTCAAAAAAATGCCGGGCAAGTTGCTCAATTCTTTCCTCATTGTCACCACAGCACTTTTCTAGAATGACTTTGACGCAGGGAAGATATTTATCGTTTTTACTCATTTCTATAATAATGCAAATTCATCTGAAACAAAGAAAATTGGATTACAGGCTCTCACAACCTATGTGTCTGTCTGTACGTCGGAAAAAAATTAAAATATGAAGACAGCAAGTATGGAAGGCGACATGAACATCTGAGCATCGCTTGTCTCAACTTTCTTGTCTCTCCTTCCCTTTGCATTTGCATTGATAACCCCTGCGATGTTGATCTATGATTGTCTTACGCTCGGCGACGTAATTAGGTCGTTAAGACGACTAGTAGGTATAAATCACACTTCAACATAATGCTATGAAAATTGGCCTGCTGATCCAATACATATTTATGTCAGAAACTTCCTGAGAAATGAGAATGTGGGAATCTTAAAAGCAAAACCTTGGCTTGCTAAATAGTCAAAATGTACGTGGATGTAGAATAACTGAAAGAAAGTGATCACGCACTATTTAAAAATAAAGAGTGAATTAAACTTGTCATTTCTCCACTCTCTGTCACCCTAGAGAAGTAAAAATGGTATTATTATCTTCTTTAAGGCTTTTTTATCATTTCAGGGTAAATTCAGAATTCAGAAAAAAAATTATTTCTAGGAGAATATCAAAATCCGAGGATTCCACTCCAAAAACTTTTTCTCGCACCAATTGACTTTTGCTATACCAAAATCTGTAGAATAGGCAAGAATAGGCAATAATAGGCAAAATGCAGTTGAAGTTTATTTCAAGTACCCTACTGAACGAAACGCAATAAGGAGAATTTGTGGCAGATACTGTTAAGGCAAACCGCGTATTATTGTAACTTCATATGTTCTCCGTTAAATCATAATTGATTATTATTCCTTGCCTCTTTATGGGTTGTCTGACTCCACAGCTGCGTAACTGATTAGACTTCATCTTGAATTTAATAGTATCTTATGGAGAATCAATTTATGGTCGAAACCCGTCTGCAGTTAAACATTTTCTGAAATAACCAGTGCTTATTATTTATAGTCAGTGCGAGAAGGGGTCTTAACAGAATTTGTTGTTACTTGTGTATAAGAAATGACATGATATGTACTTTGATTTGTTCCCACAATCTAGAACTGAACGCTTACACTGTAATATCAAAAATAACTGTCAGCCAGAGTTGCCAGGCTTCCAAACAACAACAAATAATCCGAAATACGGGAAATACTTTGAATATTACACTCACTATTGACGGACTGACAATTCTCATCCAGTAAAAATCATTCAGTATAAAACTTTAGTGCAGTTGAAAGAGCTTAACATAATGAAAATATTTTTAAAAACATTGAATAATAGACTATGGAAAGTGAATAAACTATAAACAATTAAATTCGTATGAATCTTGTTGGATTATTTCCGCAATCCCATTTGGCAGATGTAATAAAAGTCGGGACCAACCTGCAGTTTACAGGTCTTTTAGCTTTAACGTACAGAAAAATTTTCCTCGGCGTTGGGGAATCACCGGTTCTGAGACCAAGGGATCTTAGCCGACAGTTTTAAAAAAAGGATCGTCCCGTCCATATAATTTCTACTGATCGAATCCAGTTGAAATTTAAGAAACCTTCCGCATAACCGTTAAAATATGCTGTACAAATATTTGGTCAATTGGATCACCCATCGCTGAGAAATCGGGGTATATAATTGGGGCTCAAAAGACCTCAAAAGAAAAACGGAAAAATATACCGTTAGGTGGTGACGTGGAGCTATTACCCGCTTTCTTTGCGTGTTGAAAAGGTGGCGCTCGGGGGCACATTGGCAATGGAATTGGAATTCTGAATCTCTGATGGAGAATGAGTGGTTTAATGGTTAGCGAATGTGTCCACCTATTGAAAAGTTTCGCGTTTAAACCTTGAGCAAGACACCAGCTCCTAAATATGGTAGCGGCAACGCTGGTGTCACTGTAGTGATAATGGTGACCTTGAATGAGGTTATAGTAACCTTCCGGATTCATCATCATCCCGTAAGTGACTATAAAAATATCATCTCAAAATAAGTTTCTGAATGCCAGCTACGGAACTTGATAACTTCTAAAAACAAACTAGATCTCAAACGTATGCTTTGCATTGACCCTACCTA
Source organism: Halocynthia roretzi (assembly GCA_013436055.1). Taxonomy (NCBI): domain Eukaryota; kingdom Metazoa; phylum Chordata; class Ascidiacea; order Stolidobranchia; family Pyuridae; genus Halocynthia; species Halocynthia roretzi. Next base: position 30,661 of record QRAM01000317.1, read on the forward strand.
ATTTCATCTTTCTGAAGCCGGACAAGCTATGAGCTATGAACCACTAACACCGTTGGCCACTAAAGTTACATCCGCCACGTTAAAAGGACTACAATTTACTACTATCGTTTTTGTCCTATTCCGTGGCGGGTGTATTATTAGTAGTGCTGCTATATCATACTCTATAATTATATAGTTCTTATTTCATGGCGGATGTAATACCACAATAATAACACAAATATCATATTACCATATCGCTGGTTTACTATCTGCTCTGTCTTCAGACCTCCTAGACTGCAGTATTTTCCTGACCTTTTTTGGCGACCTTTGAACCAATGAACCCTAACCTCTTAACAATATTGAACCAACAACCATTGAAATCAGTGCCTGAATTCTGTATTTTTAAAATTTCATTCAAACGCGGAAATATTTTCAAAGTGTCGAGTACACGAGAGTAAATGGTAAAGAAGAAGATACATAAAATTGCACATAAATATATGAAACAAAGATATCAATGGAGCTTTCTATATATATTCCCTATTTATATTAAAGCAAGGGTGGATAAAGAGGCCTTCGATGGTATAACTCTTCTTTTAATAATTGTGGCATATATTTGGTTTCCTTATTTTGAAAATTTAACACAAGGTTTCCAACTTACGGTGCACTGGAATTGCGTTCAGTGTTCAAATGTTCTTGAGTAACAAGTGTTTATGGGTTAAAGTATTTTTATTTAATCAAAATCTAAATACTCAGGTTGAAATCAGACATTTTCAAATGTGATGTTACACTTTTAGGGGGTACACATATTGATCAAACATTTCCTAGGGGTATGGGGCATAAAAAAGGTTGGAAACCCTTTTGCTTCCTTTATTTTGAGCATTTAAATAGTAGATTGCTTAGTTTATTTGATGTATTGAAAAAATTGCAAATGATCGAATTATAGACCCCAAATAAACTCCTTTAGTACCCACCTTATTCAATAAATCAATCCTTAATCACTATACATTTTTATCTCTGATAACGACTAAGATAACAATTCGTCTCTTATCAAATCCATTATCGTTATCAATCGTTGTATACTTCTATTCGTCATAATTCATGCATGCAAAATCTCTTCGCGAATATGACGTCACAACCGGTGTCGCATGTGACGTCACAGAAGCGACAGCGGAAAAAAAATGTGCAAAATCTTTCAGAAAAAAATGAACTTATCGATTTAAAAATAACGCGCGCGGGAACAACACGTCATAAAGGTCGTTATACGCTTCAATGGTTACACTTGGCTTGGAGTCGTGCTATATCGCACAGACAAACAGTAGGAACCTTATTAATTCGAAAAAAGATAATTTCGAACCGTCGCAAAAAAAAACAGCACAGATATACAATAAGCAAAGTGTACAGTGGTACCGAGAAAACATGGGGGTTAAAGAGGTGTACCTGGAGGTTAAAGGGTTAAAGGAGAATCCCAAAACCCTGACATCTCCAGCAACTACCAACATTATATTTCCATGTCTCTGTATAGCACTGGTCTTTCCCCTCACCAGTCTAATACGCGACAAGACCATTCAAATGTGCACTTTGTATACTTGAATTTCTTAAACCTGAAATATCATTTAGCTGAGATTTACATACTCCTTCCATAAGCCATTTAGACAGTCTTGGCTGTGTACATGTCACAGGTAAGGTCCATGACCATAGAGAATGAAATGATGGCAATTTATTCTTCTCTACGACGACTCTGGGTCCTTCCTGACTCGTTGTCGTCGACGACGCAACACTGCTACTAGTGGTCGTCGAAACAGGACTGCTATATACGCTAGATGTCAGCATAGTACAGGAAGAGTTTTGAGAATTTCTTGCGCCGAAAGAGACAGAACTCGATAACGACGTTGTCAATGTGGTCGCCGTTGTCGTGTTGAGATGATACGTTGATGACGTCACTACCGTGTCACTGGATGATAATGACGTCACGATTCCGCTACTAGCAGACGACGACGTAACGACCGCGGTACACGACGGAGATGAAGTAACGATTACGCCACTTGATGGTGATGACCTTAAGGCTACGTCATTACATGACGTCACGGCTTGTTCGGACCTGGGCTTCTTGTTCTCGACTGACTGGTCTAAATCCAAAAACTCTTTTGGAAGTGGTCGCTTCTTACGAGGTAATGGAGCAACTGTAGTACATTGTTTTGTCGATTGTTTGATCACAGTGTTCGTCGATAATTCCGTAAGAACAGAAGATAGCGTTGGCTCTTTGTGGACATTTACTGTCTCCGTGATTTCGTCATCATTTGATGACGTCACCTCGACCTGTTCACATACCGCTGGTGTGTCGTCTCCTTCTACCATCGTGTCCTCCTCGCTCGATTGATGACAGAGAACATAAGATGTGTTTATAGAAACTGGGATTGGATGAGTTATCTGTGATATTCTTGACATTGTTGCGTCAGTACACGTAACAGAGGACTGATCGGCGCTTGGAGACCGGTATTCTGACGTCAGAAACGTTGTCTGCGCTCCGTCGCTTCGTGAAGGCCTTTCTATTGTCCCTGTGGACCATTCATCTGCAAATAAGAAAAGGAAATGTTAAAAGTTGAAAGGTTACAGGTTCAAAGGTAAATAGGTAGATCATATTATTCTGTGCATATCACATATACAATGATACTAAATCAAACTGCCTAAAATGTAAATAAATGTTACTACATATACACCAACGAGATATAATCTCGATACTTTTTTGCCAAGTCCTGCATATGCATTCTTTATACAATTTAATTGACTATTAAGTTCGTAGACTGAATTACATATCTTACATAGGCAAAATGTCTAGCTACTTATCAGCCACGACTCTATATACATAACTCCTCGTATTTACTATTTTCTATATCCGGTTGTTTCCAGAATCGAAATGGCAACGCCCCTAACAAATAAACTCGTCACGTAACAATCGTTCGATATCTCTTGGCACTGTGATGCCACAAAAGAAACAAATTTCATTAGCGCGTACCACGCATACCAGATTTTTATTAGCAAACAATTACTTTACTGAAAATCACTTGTCTGGGATTTTATACGATTGATCCGTCATAAATCGCTTTTCATGCATCGTTTAAATCTGTCACTTTAGTGACGTCACAATGAAAATTCTTCTCCCGCCGAGAGCAATGTATCCCTATATTGACCAGATGGCTTGTTATCTTAAAGGGCGGGAAAAGCGTTAGAAGACAATAACCCATTGTGAGGGATTAATATATGTTTTATTTATGAGCAAATAATATGATTTTCACACTAGCTCGTGAAGAGAAATGAGTGAGAGAAGGCATTAAAAGATTTCCTCTTGGGAGAAATTTGTGTTTGGTTAAGTAGTTGTGTTAAGTGACGTCCTATTAGTATAAGGGGAACACTGTCTACGTAGACCAAAGGGAACACTGAGATCTCGTCTTGGAATATTCATTATTAATGGTTCCATGTACTCGTATGACCGTAGCTGCTATATATAGGATATCGATTTGATAGTGAAACGAAGTAAGAAATAGTGAATCTGGATTACTGTAGGTATGATTAATTAAAATTCAGCACGAAAATACAAAAATAAATCACAGATTCAACATGATGTACATTATCTGGAATAGAGAAAATTACCACAAGACAACTGACAATTTTTAATGGAAAAACACCTCACAAATATCGAAGTTATTATTACTAAAGCAATTAACAGGCCAGAGTTAAATACCAGAGTATTATGAGCCTTAGGCAACACCGACTACCGTTATTTTTAGAGTATAATTGGCATTTCTTGCCTTTGTTATTATTCAAAACTAGGGTGGCGAAACCACCAGCACTTTCACGTGCATTAATTAAACAAGCGCGAGTCTTCAAGCTTGTGTTACGCAGTTTTACCATGTAACATTTGACGGTATCATTCTCGCTAATTACAGTGATACTGTCTTCATGCGATCCTTATCACTGAATTACAGAATGCCTATTGATAAGAGTGATTTCCCATTGAAAATACGACCAATTCATTGTTCCAATACAATACAAAACAATATGTCCAATATGTCTGTCCATAGAAGGCACAATACATCTTACCCCGGGTGCTGGCAACCTACACTACTCCGCAGAGATGAGGTACCATCAATTTATTGTAGCAGCACAGAGTCAATTCATGATGCTGCTGCCAACACTCTACGCTGGTATGTAAGGGTTAATGTTGTTGCACAGACTATTAAAACGTTTCCTGCATATCTGGCATGGAAAGGGTTAATACATTTTCGTGCATATCGAGAATATAACCTAGATCACAATCTCGCATCAAATTTATATTCAAGGATATTGTCATCAACATAAATAAACTTCTCGTTCAGCTATCTACTCCAGGAATCAGATATTTAATCACAGTCACGATCAGTATTAGGCCCTTTGGGCATTTGGTGCCGTATTTTAGTGAAGGTTCATTGAGTTTATTTTATTTTCCGTGAGAAAATAACACAGTGGGATTGCAAGCCCGTTATTACGAGGTATATACTTGGTCACGATAAGCGTCAGAAATGTGACCACAGACACCGATATCCGACGCTTAGATTATTGTTGTTTTGCAATAAACCGCAGACATGGTGTTTAATGCTATGTTGTGTATCTACTTTCAGCTATCTATTGTTTACCATCACATAAGAGGCATAATTTACATCCGGATGCACGCCATTATTTAAATACACTTCCAGACTTTACCATTTCACCAAAAAGGAGCCTCGCTATTTTGTATGCATATGTGAATGAATGTATTTATTTTTCAATAAAATTATCTTGCAATAAATGTAATTTCCGCAATATATATTAAACACTACCTTTTTCAAGGGGATGCGAGAATGTTGTTATTTTCAGATTTAAGAAGGTCCGAGAATTTATATCCGGATGCACGACATTATTTAAATACACTTCCAGCGGACTTCTAATGAAGCGTAATTAGAATTTAATCTTATTTTTCGTTAAATAGACCTCAATTTCAGCCGATTTTACCATTATTTCGCCGTTCTATGGGATTTCATTGCAAATTAAGTCAAATTACATGATAATTAACTTAATTTAGAGCGAGAAAACTGAAAAAAAAGATGGGAACGGTATAAATCGGGCAAGTTAATTAAGGAAACTGACAAAATGTCTATTTTGATTCGCTACCCGCGTTTTTTTTATGTGAGGTCTTAAAGGAGTCGATTCCAATTAAGCGGAGGGAAGTAAAATTGGTTCGATGGTAAAAAGAAATATCAGCGATAGAATTTCTATTGATTTGAGAATTAAGAATTGCCAGGCCTGTCTGTATTAATCAGTTTTATGTGGAGGCAAAAAAACGCAGTTTGTGAAACAGTGAAAATCAATAAATGCATGTACATTCTATTTTATCCAGTTAAATCTTATGGTGATTGAAAATACGAATTCTTTCTCTGTATAAATAAAAGTCTTTGTGTGTTCGATGATTTTATGCAAAACCGAAAGGTAGAACCGATTTGAACTAAATTTAGTGTGGTGACTTGAGGGATCTCAGCTTAGGACGTGGCGGCATTATCGTTGCCAAAAAAGATGTCCTGGAGCCCTGGAACAGCTCTAACGGTAATATAAAAGTACTTAGCTATTTTCTTATCGACTGGATGTTTCCCCAGGACGCACTGTGTTTTTCTGCTATTTTAAACGTATATACATGATACACGTTAGGTTGGTTCGTCCGTAGCCATGATACAATTTTTCATCGAATGTTCAGACTGAGTCCTATAAAGGTTTATCTATGCATGCAGGGTTCTCTGATTGTAAATATATATAATGTTATGTGAGATAGCAGTAGTAGATTTGTTCCTATTTTGCAGCTTTACTCATGTATACATTAAGCAAAGTCTGGCCATACTATCTATAAATGACAATAGTACAGAGCCAACAATATTTCATAGTGGTGCAGCTTGCTTTCCGTTACCGCACATAATACGAGACTATTTCAACACAGATGCATTCAAAAATAATATGATATGATTCTTCAGACGAAAGCTATTCTCATAATACGAAAAATATTATATTAACAATAATGTATACTAGAAATGATATTTTTTCAGCTTAAAGCAATTATACGTTTTGATTGTTTTTGTTGGATAATTTCGTGCATCAAAATATCAGAATGAATTACAGTAGCGCTAACCGTTCATTAATCCTATTCATTAATCCTTTACTTAGTTAACGAACAAGACTCAAGAGCACGTCGCAAACTCTAACTAAGACATTTAAGCCTATGCCTAATTCAGTGATATATTCCCCAGGTCCTAATACAAGTTTTAAGTTATTTCAATATTGAAATGAAGAATTAAGTAAATCACGTAATACTCCACATAAGCAGTCGTTCTATAATTAAAAGGAATCCCGGTATCGATCCATCCCATGTTGATTCAGAGGATGATTAAAGATCTGAGGAAGGACTGAGCACTGCACTAGATCTTTACGTCGATATTTTCGAAGATTTGCGAAGAAATGAAACACATATCGCGAGGGATTTGGTCGAAACAATCGATAAAGGCAAAATGCATCAAAGGAAAAAGTCGATGGCAATTTTCTAATCTCAGTTGTAATGGCGGTTGTAAATGTTTGGGGCTGTTATGGGCTACTCGTAGCCATCAGCAACGAGGCCTGGCTATTTTTTACCAATGGGATTGTTCCATGACAACAGAATTTACCACCTCTCTTATAGGCCCCTTTCTGTGGCCCTCCTAAATTACCCCCCCCCCCATCCCATTCCAGAAATACAAGCCCCCGAGTATCAGCTAGCTATGTATTATACGAACCCCCCTATAGGGTTCATCTGGGGGCCATGAAACGTAAGTTTCATTGGTTTATATTAGACACGCCCATACCCCGACCTCAGTACGAGCGTACTAATTTATTTCATATCCTAGTTGAAAATATATTTCCCTATGGTGTGAAGTGGCGAGAAGAGGCTTACTCTCCGTCAATCATTATCCCACTCGATATCAAAATAAAGAGAATAAAGATAAAAACGAGTCAAAGGGATAAAGATGAGAGGATTTAAGTGCTCACGGATAAGTGTCTGTTTTTGTAGGCGCCAAAGAGGATATTATGTTATTATGACGTAAGAAAGTGGAATGTCCACTTTGGTAGCAGGATGTTATTATTCAAAACTTAAATCTTCGGCGATTTGACAAATTTCGCTCTATTTTTTAATTTGAATTTAGGTTAGACAGCTATTTTTATATCGGTTTCATTTTAAATCGAGTTTATAAGCCAATTCGAGTGAATGCTAGCAAGGTTCAAACCCTTCGGGAACGGTGTTTTCTCTGTTCATGCATTATTCTGGGATATATCTGGTAAAGATAGAATTTATTGATCGGCTTATTATACAGCACTCGGGTATGTGTATGCATTTACAATGATATCAAATAAATAAGGCGATACAGCTATCCTATTACCCCGTTACTAGGGTCCACGTCACCCCACTTTCATACCCATACCCGTGACGTAGTCAGAAGTAACGCGGAACAGACCACAAGTATAAATATTATGATACACCCGCTTGATTACACCCGAACGCGCTCCAATTCTACGTTCTCCAAGGCGTAGGAGATACAGTGGATTATTCTGAAGGGGAAACGTCATCACCCATGGGATAAATAACCCCCAACAAAGGCGTTACAGAGAGAGAGGGATTTTTCAGGCGTCTTTGTTTACAAAATTCAAAAAGAAATGAACAAAAGAAACTCAATTCAGAGTTTATTTTGATTTTAGATTTTCGCTTCATTGTTTACACGTAGGAAAATAGTATTCATGTGTGGAATGTGTCATTCACTGAATGGTTTATATTGGCACGATATTGCTTTATGCGTGATATGATATAACGATCCAGATAAAATAAACATCTCGAGATGCCGAAAAAACTTTTACTGCAAACAAGATATTACTGATTTGGTGCTAGCTTATGTATACGTTATATCAGATGTCCGTAGGAAATTGAAAAGTTACCGAGTATCACTCTTGTGGATTAGGGATGGATTTACAACGACTTTCATTAATTCTCAGTTCTTTAAAATTTAAATAACGACCAAGTACTTCTCGCTCAACGACCAAGTTACCGTTCAAACGATTTTCGTACTATTTTTTATCCTTAACACAAACAACGAACAGATCTCAGCTGAAATCCGTTGAAGCAAGCTGAGAGTTTGCTTGAAAACAATTCCACCGCACATCACGAGTATATATGTGCTCGAAAACAGGCACACATATCACACTAAATTGTTATGTTGATGAGAGTTTGAAGTTGAAGTTACCAAGTATCACTTATACGAAATTCATCTACCGGTCGTAAGTGCGAGGAACAGTCGTAGTTCGACAGTTGTTATAACGGTCGTATCTGTGAGCGGTCGGTCGGTAAGTGAGGAGTATAGGTGACGTTACTTCAATAATACTCGGCAGTTCTTTTGTATTATAGCAGTACCCGCCCTTCACACACCCGCCAGCCTCGCGACAGTCACGAGAGGCCGGCGAAGAAAGCTATGCCCGGCCGGCAATTAGCTATTCAAACGCGGTGAAACGTGCTGCCTTCTTCGGTTAATTAAATTACGAACGCTCGAGCCACGTCACACATAACATATGCCTAGTCTAGAAAAGGTGCAGTGACGGCACAGTAATGTGACATATGGACAAGGCGTATCGTACGTCTTAAAAATGAATAAGGTCAAATTTAGTCAAGGTCGAAGACGAAAATCCAAATAAATAAGTGTTTTGTCATTTGTTTCAATATCTGACTCGACTCTGAGTCGAGTGGCTAAATTTGAAGTACTTTTCGAGTAAAAAAATCGACGTAAATTCAAGTATAAGGTACTTAACTATTTTACTTCTCTATACTTAACACTTTAATTGTAATGTACACTTATATGCACATTGCATTAGATAGGACACCATGGCTATTCAGCAATAGCTAAAGGTTAGATGATAATACAGTTATGAAGATTACAGCATAACTAACAGCAACCTATCTGTGCCAAATATCTCATTCAATAACAGTAAGCCATTACTTGAAGCACTATACGGCACTAGAAACCTACTCTAAGTGGTATAATTGCAGTCATGGAGATATCTAAAGCATGTAAATTACATTAGACCAAATTGCGTTTCGAGTTTCGGGCGACTACATTTAAAACTTAAGTACTTTCATAGAACTATACATTGCCACATGGAGCCTGAAGGCCAAACACAGCACTCAGAGTGCATTCAGTATGATTTATCACAACAATAACTGACTGAATATCTCGCTTAGCCTATGGATGATATCTGGTATTCAAAATTATTGTGCATTTCCCTGAAGGTACGAAAAAACGTATCCTACTGTCATATAACTATGGTTATTTTAATATTACACTTGGTTCATAAATTTAACTATATTTTTAACTGGCTGAAATACATCTAGCTTATGTCTGGTATAAAAAATTATGTACCCCACGGTTAGGAAGTCGTTCAAGTCCTACAATATTGGATTATTTCGCTTCGATTATGGATTCAACTATATTTATGTGGCATTCATAATTGTAATTTAAAATATGATTTGCCAAAGCTATCTCGGAAGCTGAGTCATACAAATTCATAACATAACTTCAATCTATGCCGTATTTCACAACAGTGCTCTATATACTCAGTATAATTCGATGTAAATTTAAAACTCCAATTAAGTAAGTGATTTGTCTATTTTTATAATTAACTTGACTTCAAGTTGAGGTTTCTAATTTTCGAGTACTATTCAAGAAAAAAACTCTTAAAAGACAATAGAAATCTTGTAAAATCTCAACAGCACATATCGCATATGGCATGTATGGTGTATCTGTGATGTGCACAAAATCTGTCTACTGTCTACACATGAACGGAATAGTATGTCAATTAGACTCACCAGTTATGAAACGTCTTCTCTTTGAACTTAAATAGTCCGTGGTATGATATTCCGTAATGAATTTAGTTCTTTCATTGTCTGTGATACCATCTGGACAAACAGTATTCAACAACATATTGTAATCATCGCTTATGTATGCTGTCCTCATGTCTTGCAAAACATGTGCCACGAGAAGGGCTTTTCTCAGGTCTAATCCGCGGGATTTACGAGCGCTGTGACCCGGTAAACCTCGACCGCTAGTCCCGGGATGTGTCGTCATTTTTTCGACTGAAATATAGATCAGTCTCTGAAGTTCCGAGTCCATGTCCAGTACCATGTTTGCTGGAGAAGGGGAATATTTCATACAGATACAAAGATAGTTTGGTATGCAACCTAAAAATGAAATGGAATTCTGATTAAATCTTGCAACCATGTAATGTGACGATATACAACTTATATATATAAATGCATGCTATATAGGAATTACGTTACATAATGGGCAATACAAAACGAGAATTGATGAGATGAGAAACGAGTACAGATATGATGACTGGCCCATACGTATAGTCGTCCAGGATTGAATCTAAGCTGTCTTTGGACAAAATTTATTCGGGCAACTTATACAAGTATATAAGATACATATATTATAGTAAATACAGTGTGTATGTGAAATATCTCAAGAACTGAGCAGATGAGTTATTAATAATCTCAGTGCTGCAAACTGCATTTGATAATATTACTAGTAACAAGATTTATCAGCATATAGATTTAGTTAAGCTCTACCATGCAAAGGATACATAAAATGAACAAAACCTGCTTTAAATCAATCTTATTTATAATACACTACATAGTATAAGCTCCTACAATGCCCTAAACTAATATATAACACAATGTATAGCGTTTTCAATGCTATCAAACTACCAAACACATATACCTTACATATCCAATGCATATGTATCCAAGTAAGCCTTTCTATAAGAACCTTTATCAAAATATCACGCTATATGCTACTAACGCACCACCACCACTACCCGCGCCTATTTACCGTTATAACCGTTTTCAACACAGTTTCCTCTTAAAACTTCCTTATACCAAACCAACCGTTATTCATCTCAATACAACAAACTGATCGGGATCCGCCTGACATTCTCTCGTTTTATTAAAGCGCCAAATTCCGTGTCTTTCGTACTCTTTTTTCTTTTTCGGTTGCAATTCTATCGAATTCTTCTCTCGTATTATTTATTTTCACTAGCCCCCTCTCTCCTTTTTCTCTCCCGTTTCCGTCTTCATTCTTATCTCGCTTTGCCTTCTCTCCTTTTTATTACGCCTCGTGGATAATCCCATGACACACCGACTTAATCTTCATCCGTTCTTGCCAGCCATCTGTTCCGAAAACAAACGTTTTATACCGCTCGTATCGCTGTTACGGCTCAAACACACACAACGTTACGATATTATTCTCGTGGATCTGTCGATCAAGCTGTCATTTCCCTACCCTTTGTAGAATAAGACGAGTTAACCCTGTGGTCACAGAAACGGGCCCGATAAATCGCATAAACATTTCCACATATATATATTTATAATGTATGAACTTGAGCAGAGGACGATTTTGAGTATATTTGAAGGTCAAATTAGAGACAAAAATCAAAGTAAATGGGTATTTGAAAAAAAACTTTACTCAAATCAAGTCAGTGGTTCTTAACATGGCCATTGTATATGTCTTCTGATTTAGAGTCGGATATTACTGCTACCATGAGAATTTCTGTGATGTACTAACTAGCTGCAAGCTGCAAGCAAGACTTCTGATCCAGTGGAGAGTGGGGGGGGGGGCGGCAAACAGCCCAACGGGCCCACTAGCTACAAGTATAAATGATCTGTCAGCAGTAGAAAAATAAAGTAGCTAGATGAATTCTGATTCAGAGTGGGAGGAATTCCCTGTTTGCAATCCCCATCGGACACTCATTCCTGTGAATAGATATACTGTATATAGACGCCCATACATAAACCTGGTGTTATGGAAACTTTTAAACTTCCGTTCGCGGCGACGGTCACGTCATATCAATTCAGTAAAATGGATATGCCCTTAATGCTGTTCGGATTCCCGCGTCTGCGGTCTATCAATGCGTGTTGGTTCGAACCCACAAAACAGTCAATTAGGATTCCAGAGGCTTCGAGCAATCGATTCCAAGTATCGATAGTATCTAACACCAATCAAATGCAGCTAATTTCGACTCCTAATCCGCCAATACAATGCGCAAGAGAAAATTATTACGTGCAACACTGGTACTTACTGGCAGCGACGGCTCATGGAAAATTAGAGGGAAAAGGCTAATGGAAAATTAGAATGGAGAGACTGCAAGCTTCACATAATATTATATTGTAAGGCTCATTATAAGCACAGAACTGAGCTGACTTGCACCGAATGGAGCTCATTGTTGCTTAATTTAATACCAACCGCCAACAAATATCATACGTACAACATGTTAGTGGTATCTATGAAACAAAACTTCTATTTATATCTCGTTTCAATGAAAATTCAGTTGTAAATGTGTTGAAAATAAATGGAAAGACTTTTTGTTATGACGTATTTGTTAGTTGTATATTATTCTATTGTGAGATTGACGGAGTCATACACCTGGTAGTGACTGTCTAATCTGTAAGTCTTTCAGGCGAGCTACCACTGCTTACTGATGTGCAATAATGGTGCTTGGTCTCTAAGAGAGACTACAATATATAAATATGTTGATAGTGGTAAATATATATTTGCTCTTTTACCACGGCTATCCATCTTCTGCATATATTACATTACCAAACGTTATATATAATATCAATGTATATGTGATATTCAGTGTATTCACTGTTCAAATTCACTCTATTGAAATTGGTTCATATTAGGGTCGGGGATCGGAATAATTCACTTTCCATTATTTGTAACAGGGATAATCGATTCGGACTTCAAACAATTCAGAGTTCGAACGGCTGAAAGGGATTAAGTACGAAGTACGGGGCACCACTGTGTATATATAGTAATGATGTAAGGACATGCTAATTATAAAAAGTATCGATTTGAACATAATCACATTTATCATTATTCTTAGCACCCGAATAAATAAAGACGAAATGCAAATCTTTAGCCAATCGCAAGACGCTTCGTTGCAGAAACAGATTACAATTAGCAGTTAATTTCACGCTGGGAATAATTTGTACGCCGCTAATCATAAATATATAGAGACAAGGGAAAGCAAATAAAGAGCAGTCGATAATGACACCTAACATGAGATACTAACATCCTCCAAACACTACAATGCAGGGCATCCTCCAAATACTACAAAGACGTGAAAAACATGGTGCTTTACTGCAAACCATCTCATAAATAAAGGAGAAAGTATGTGTGTGTCCGTTCATGTTCAAGTGTATAATAATTGTAGCACTTCATATTCTCCATTAACTGATAAGTTATTATAGTTCCTTGCCTCTTTATGCGCCTATGAAGTCTGACTCCACATCTATATAACTGAATAGACTTTATCTTTAATTTAATAGTTATTGCATTAATGTTATAACATATTATTATAGAAGTCAATTTGTTGCCAAAACCCAGCACCATCTTAACATTTTCTACCATTGAATCGATGCTTATTACAACATAGCCAGTGTCAGAATTGGGATGGACAGCGCTTCGCGATATATTATATTCGTTGTTACATGTGTATAGGAAATGACATGATATGTACTTTGATTTATTCGCATGATCTAGAATTGAACGATACAATATTTCTAAAGGTCGTTAATTGAATAATAACCTAAGCAGAATAAAGGCATGAATCTTAGTTCCCTCCATTCAACAGATTCCTGCTACATATACTATAGGTTGAACTAGGGCTACCATATTTTCATAACTGAAAACCGGAATGCTTTAAAAACAACGGCATTTTAAGTTGGTTTATATTAAGACGTATATGGCTATTAATTAGATGTATTTTGGCCAGTCCAAAACTAATATGCAGAATTGAAATATCATGGTAGCCCTTGTACAGCTCAATCTTTCTTTAACAATTTTAAATTATACACGTTTGAATTTTAAGACTTAGCATGACAAGGACTGGTCGTTCTGCTATGTTCGTAATAAGCAGGGCAAAATGAGTTTGCATATACGTATATACAGATTTCAATGTAAAATGGATTTTTTGACGTCATCTCAACACAGCTTAGACCCCACGCATTGTAATTCTCTTCCCGCCTTTCCCTAGATTGAATTGAAATGTTCAAATCGATTTTCTTATCGATTTCGCGCCCGATTCAAATCCATTCAAGGAACAAGCATGGAGAAGACACGGAAGTGTATTGAATGGGGAACGAACGACTTGTGCGTATTCAAAGATCTTAAAACGGTCGATACGGAAATAACCAGATACAAAGAGAGGCCTTTGTTCATGTCCTTTGAATTAGTTTCAGCTAATGAGGAATTGAATTGATTCCCGCGGAGAATGCGAATAACCGTAGCTTATTTAGATGCCTGACAAAACGCAAATTGCCGGAATATTTGCTATCACGGCCAGTGCAGCCAAGAACCCTCTGGAGTTATAGGCGAACGAACATCTAAACACACACTTTCTTCTTTATTTATGAGATGGACGCGTTTAGTTTAACCCTTTAGTTTGATTGAAAGTAATTATGTGTTCATTTGTGTTGGAATTCTTATTTCTTACATTATAATATTATGTAATATTCGACAGGCACTTGTATACTAAGTTACACAAATATTGTACTGTACAGTACTAGAAAGTTAACATGGCCACTCATTTTAAATTAGAAGGGAGCACAGCACTTGGAAGGTGCAGTACAGTGGTTTACAGGCACTTGTATATTAGGTTTCACAAATATTGTACTATACAGTACTAGAAAGTTGACATTGGCACTCATTTCGAATTAGAAGGGAGCACAGCACTTGGAAGAGGTTGGACAGGCACTTGTACACTAAGTTACACAAATGTACTAGCAAGTTGACATAAGCTTTCAAAGATGGAGGTACAGTACTTGGAAGATGCAGTACAGTGGTTGGACAGGCTCTTGTACAATAAGTTACACAAATATTCGACCTTATTCGAAGGTCACTAATGTTTAGAGCAAACTGAGGGCACTACATCCTCTATCATATGACTTTATAAAGCCTTGAATAGAATATACTATGCGTAATGTGTTGATAAGATACGAACGTGTGAACCAGAGGCTAATGACCTTTGCGCTGTTGGTGCTTCTTTGTATACATAAAATGTTTACTCAGTCAGAGAGCAAGATAGTTCAGAGTTCAGTGGTATAATTGTAATACATGAATAGGATGAGATAACTTGCACAGAGAGGAAGCTCGCTCCTTCACATGATATAAGTTAAAATGTATGGAGGAACGTAGAAACAAGGCTCGCAGCTGGTAGCAATACCTTTACTCTGTATTGGTGTTACAAGGGTATTTCTTATACTCTTTCTCACCGCGAAAAGTCTCAAGACATTAGTTAAAATGAAGGAGAACGAACGAAGGCTCGGTAAAATTCTCACTCCTGTCATTACCCTAACTCTTTCTTGTATATAACTATAACTAACTGTTATTAGTGTTCACAATTCATACCTTTTCAGATCACCAGCAATTTCTATCCCTATGACCTATAAACAGACTGAAAATTATAGTCAAAGTTATTCTTACAGTCAATAAAATTGAGAAAAATGAAATCGTAGAAGACTAACTTAAATTCGTTCGAAAAAATGCGGATTCAATTTAGTTCATTTTTTTGTCATGTAATTTAATTTTTATGAACTTGAAAAGCCTCGGCCCTCTCACGGTCTAAATCCGGATCTTAATAGTGATGACCTTTGATACTGTGAGCTAAGGTTGATAGATGTAAAATGTAATTGTCTAACGAACAGGCAGAGGTCGAAGCTATTTTGTTTTGCAATTGCCGACCACACAACATGACAGCAGAATAGTATCTAGAAGAGCATCCGTTGAGTGTTGTTTCCTGAATGACATCAGTAAAGTGCAAACAATGTGACCTTTATACACGAACATAAGATTGCAAAGCAATTTGTATCGATTTAGGGCCCTATTCGGGAGGCCCGGTAGGCTGCTTGAGCCTTAACCAATCACATGCTCTGTAAGTTATATACAACACTGCACAGATATGTCTAAAACCGTGAACTATTCATTACAATATAACTTAT
>QRAM01000317.1:47320-72455 GCA_013436055.1 Halocynthia roretzi
TGCACAGATATGTCTTATTACATTGAGCTATCCATATAGGGGCGGAACTTTAGCCGGGAAGTATGCACTATGATTACGAAATATGAGATTTATATCTTTGCATAGCTGGATTATCATAGTAGCAATAGCAACAAATATTACAAGCCTTGCGATTTTACGTTCTGAGTGTTTTTGCCAGATAATTTCGTGCATCATAATATCAAATTCAAGTACAGTGATGCTAATCGTTCATTAATCTAGTTTATTAGGCTGTTACTTAACAAACACGCATGAACGTTGTCAGGGAGGGAGAAACTCAAGGACAGCCAAGGGGGAACAAACTAGCTCCAGCCACTGCACCTATATGACCTATTGCATAATTAAAAACATATGTCTATAACAAAAACGGCATATGCCAACACACTGTGTCAATTTTCGTGACTGCAATATGGTTTGAGAATACACAGCACGTGGAACCATCTCACAAATGTTCTATTATTGCGAAACAAGGAACAAATATGACGTAACATACCGATTTAACACGTTAATGTATAACCAACAAAGACGGTGTCAATATAAATATGTAATTAATCTATAAATCGACCCTTCATACCGCAAGACATACACACTTAATTAAGGCAGATAATTGATTACAGTGGTGACTCATACTTCGTACTTAAGCCGTTCGAAATCGGAGTTGTTCGAAGTCCAAATCAATTATCCCCATCAGAAATAATGGAAAATGAATTAATCCGTTCCCATACCCTGAAATTCACGCTGGTGTTAACGAAGCTTCAATTTCAATTACTCCTTTTGCAAACCACAAACTTACTGCCATGCATTATAGACTTATTTTTACGATTAACAAAGTATCAAGACGACCTCAATGAGGGCCAGGGTGATGATATACAAAGTGTCAATTTAATATTTAATTATTTAAATATTTCAGCGTCAAATTCACCACGATTAACATCACAAACCGATATCACCAACTATTCCTGAATTTCGTTGCACTATGTAAGCCATTAGATTACTTGTACTGTACAATGACAGCTCGTTACCTCGACATTTGATAGCTCGATATTTCGGTCAGCTAGAACTGATTTGATTGGCTCCCGACAAATTAAACTAAATATTTTCATAGCTCAAACTTCGAACTCGATCTAACGAGATTTTACTGCGTTCAAATTATATATTTTGTAATTTCCCTGCTAACAAGATTCAACTGTATACATATGACACAATCTCAATACTAATCCGTCTACTGAACGCGCAGCTCTGTATTTCTGTCCGAACGCTGTTTTATCATCAACAACTGCAGAGTCTCCCTGCGCCAATATCTCAGCTCTTAAAATCTTATTTTACAACTGTTGTTAATTGACATACGACTGTTTATGGCTGTGCCGAAAGTCATTTTCCCCTGAGAGGTGAAAGCACCGAAATAAACAAGGTCAAACCAATCACCACCTCTAAAGCCTAAAAGAATTATACAGTAGGTGACAGATAAACTGTCAGCGCCACGCGACAAGATATATAAATCATTGCAAACGACACAGTCTCCAGTTAAGTGTAAAACAAGAATGCAGGACAAATCATCCATCCGATTAAGATGGCATTGTTCAGGGTCTTATTTATTCTGTGACAAATATCTATATTAGAAAAGCTTGATATAGAGGTGTGCCATCTGCGGCCACGGGAAGCTGCGGTTTTTGATAGAGTACTACCCGTAACAGGAATTCAGTGCCACTGTTTTTGATGTTATATGAATAGCGAAGCGTCCCTTAAGTTGATTTATTTGATTTGCATGAAAATCAAATCGATTATTTTATGCCAGTCACTAGTAGATAGTCGATGTGAAATGCAAGTGCGGCCTGCCGTCTAATCCGGTTAAGTGTATTTGGCCCGTGAGTGCTACAAGGTGCTACAATGTTCTATACTTTTGGGTTACCATCGATCTGGAACCCAAAATAAGGACGACTGGGACAAAAATAAGATTTTCCTACACAAATACACTGCGGTACACCTAGCATCGTCTCACGCCACACCAGTGTGCACGCGGAGTACTGATTAGGCTAAAAATAACTTAGTCGAGATGAAAAGTTTGCATTTAGAGTTGTTGCATTGCTGAAAATAAGACAAAATAAGAACAAATCTTAGAAATATGGACAGTATGGCAACCCTGTCTATACTACTAGTCCTGACATCTTTACCATAGATCATTATAAATATTTACAACAGGTTAGGTACTAGAGTATAGTGGAGAGAAAACGAATATACGTGTATGTTGCGCGACATTTATTAGCGATGCTTTTAGCGATAAGTTAGATTACGTAACACTAGCTCTTACACAACACATGTTTGCTACGCATGCGGATACTATGACTACATAAGGATAGGAAGCGACGCAACGCGCTCTGATTTAAACCCATTCTACTGAAAGCGTTTGGGAAATGTTTTTTCCGTCTGTAAGATATATCATGCGATCACGTGACTAATAGCTGTACAGGAATATATCTCGCAGAGTTTCTATGACGTAATAAATGTACTCCTAACTTAACGACCAGGATCCGTTTCAACGATATGGTTGTAAAGCAATTTATTCCGTAAACGAACTCCTCACTTAACGACCCATGATTCGTTTTAACGACCCGGTGTAGCTAATAAAAACATTATCTAACAGTCGCAAGTGTGAGGGGTCGTTAAACAAGTTGGTCGACGTAATCGCTGAACACTCACTCCTCGTTTAACGACCATGTTCCACTCCAATTATTGATATGTACAATGCAGGCTCTTCTTTGCAGTAAAATATCTTTGGTAAGGAACGTGTATACCTTTCATTCACTGAATTATTTATGAGCTGAAAGTAAATATACTGAATTTTGCTGCAGAAACATTTTGCGTCAGAACGTAACCTTACATAGTAAAGGATATGGCTGTAACTACCCCGGGTCCCTGACAGTGAAGTCCCCAAAAGGACTGAGGACATCCTTTGTAATTTTAATAAAGGCACGACAACACTGCGTACCTCATCTGATCACCAGTAATTCATATCACTATGACACTGAGGGGAACTATGACCTATATTACAAACTGGAAATTGTAGTTGAGGTTATTCTTACAGTCGATAAAATTGAGATAAATGAAATCAGACGTCTTCTTATTTGTCATGAAATTTCTATGGTTAGGGGGTCCCAGAAGCTGCAGTGCCAGACCCCTAAAGTCTGGGCAAAACTGAAAATTGAAGTCAAATTCATTCTTACAGTTGATAAAATTGAGAAAAATTATTCTTCATTGGAGCCTTACTTATAATACAGTTTATCGATTATTTTAGTGTTTTTTTTTTTGTTATTTAATTTTTATAATTAAGGGCCCCCGAACGTTGAAGTACCTCGGGCCCCCCCCCCAAAGTCTTAATCCGGCGCAGCCTATAGCATGCCCACTACCTCAGATACGTCATGGAATAATTTTACACATGAATTTACAGAACTGATTACCTACGGTTCGATATTCTGTATGTAACTGCGTTCGTACGAGATAAATTCAAAAATTTCTACCCGACGTCCGATTGTAATTCGCTCTCATTCATCATCTACATGCATATCCTGAAATTAAAAGCAGTTATCCTTTGGGAATAATACGTGATGCGCCTTAGGTAAGATGAAGCTCTTGGAGGAAAAGGTACCTGTCGCTTGTCGCTATGATTTCGTAGTACATCATTTCTATAACCACAAAATACACACGAACAAACGTAGAGCAAATTAAAATCTATTTCACATTTAAAACGTGATGCTTTTTCAAGGCGAACAGCGTATATTTATTCTCAAATTAGATACAGACGATATTTAACAAGTTGTAATCAGGTCTTACTCGAAACGGGTGCCCATGTCAACTTGCTATTACGCAACTACAAGTGCGCAAGTGCCTGTAAAGCCACTGTACTGCATCTTCCAAGCGCTGTGTCCCCTTCTAATTCGGAATAAGTGCCCATGTCAACTTGCTAGTACTGTACAGTACAATATTTGTGTAACTCAGTGTACAAGTGTCTGTAAAACCACTGTACTGCATCTTCCAAGCGCTGTGACCCCTTCTAATTCGGAATAAGTGCCCATGTCAACTTGCTAGTACTGTACAGTACAATATTTGTGTAACTCAGTGTACAAGTGTCTGTAAAACCACTGTACTGCATCTTCCAAGCGCTGTGACCCCTTCTAATTCGGAATAAGTGCCCATGTCAACTTGCTAGTACTGTACAGTACAATATTTGTGTAATCGTTTGATTTTAATGTCGCACATCATCTTAGATACGCCAAAATAACTCTGGTAGCAGTATGGTACAGCAATATTCAGAAATTACAGTATTTTTTTAATCAGGAGTAATTAGGGGTGAAGAAACTTTGCTACGACCCCACATAAGCTTAATCCGGCCCAGGCCCCCACCATTACCCACGTGGGACCGTTACATATATATTTACTGTATGAACTACTTAACTGTCATTAGTTCAGTGTACTTGTTTACCACTGAGAAAATCGTTGTGACGTCATAATTAATAAACATAATGAGTAGTGAATTATTCGTAATAGTATGACATCACTGTATACTTATTTGAAAAGTGATTTCATATCATCATATGATGTGATTTATAAGATAGGGCTGGATTTACTAATAAGCCAAGTAGGCCATTGGCATAGGGCCCCTTCGGTATCTGGGGGCCCACTGAAACTAATTTTTCATAATGATGCGATAAAGGTTAAAGGTTCTTGACAAGGCGTCCTGAAAACTTGTACGGGAATCGGTTTCAGACAGGAATAGGTTATAGGGCTACTTTTTTTCAAATAGTGGCCCCAATCGCTTCCCCAGATCACTTTAGCTTAGGTAGGCTACCCTATGTTCAAGAGCTGTTTACAATCATGGGCAGCTCACATAAATGTTTTAACACAATTTCGCGCGGCTTATAATCAGGTGCGGCTTATAATCGAATAGATGTAAGGCAGATTTAGATGTAAGGCAGTTTACAAGACATTTGGGGAATCCGGGTCCTACATACACTACTGCATATAAATCTATATAACCCGTAAACTAGGAGTTCCAATTAGCAATAAAAATGTTTATGGACAAAATTAC
Organism: Halocynthia roretzi; assembly: GCA_013436055.1. Lineage (NCBI taxonomy): Eukaryota > Metazoa > Chordata > Ascidiacea > Stolidobranchia > Pyuridae > Halocynthia > Halocynthia roretzi. The sequence goes on from QRAM01000317.1 coordinate 52,422, forward strand.
AGTAGCTCATCCACGTTTATTACATCACAAAGAAAAGTAAAACCAAATGAGATTGTCACATAACAGATGGTTTCATTGTTCACTGTCTGTTGATCAATTTTTACTGCTGTTATGTCATAAAATACATGGAATTACTCATAATATAAAATAATATCGTTTCATTTAGTATTTAAACTCAGTCATGGCACGATCCCTTTGTAGAATATGACGTAACTATGGGTGTGTTGGCAAACCCATTCACACGTCACACATACAAAACAATACTGACTATGGATCGTCAGGCAACCGAGAAAAATAGGCGGGCGACTTTAAACAGTTATTATATGAATGAAAGCGAGTTGTTAAGGTGTAGTTATGGTAATTAACTGCTACCCGGAAAGACCTTGATCCTTGATTAGAGGTTGTTCTATTCATTCATGGCGCCTCTATGGTTAGTTCCTATAAATAGATACACTAAGCTCTTCGTACTAAGACCGGTAATTATGAGCCGTTTATAATACAGTAACTAGGAGCAAACAAACCTGAGCGAACTTTAGAAATTACCTATAATTTTTATATTATCGTGTGACATTCAACCTGATAATGGAACAAGCCTTCTCCTATTATTATCATCAATGAGCGTATGGGCTGGAAACTCGGAAAAAATTTAAGTGATGATCCAACGAACGCAAAGCACATAACTTCGTTGTTGAATCAGTCAAAGACAAATGTTTAATAAATTTACAGTTGTGATAATGGAACAAGCATTCTCACATCACTATCCATAACCGTATTCGCCCAAACGTATGGAAAATCAATCGTTCACACTTACGACCATTATCAACTGTCAAACAATGTTCGTTCCTCACACTTACGACCGGACAAAACAGTGCCTTGAAAACTTGGGCAAAATCATGTTACCATCGTGCGAGAGCGCAAAGCACAATACTTCGTTGGTAAATCAGAAAAAGCGAAAGTCGAGGGTCAAAGGGTACATGCAGTTTACGTAATGGAAATAAATAAGAAATTTCAAATGACTTCATTTAACGATTTTCGCCTTCAGCTCTAGGATTCTGGAAAGGTATCTGGAATAATTCTGACTTGATTTTAGAATTTTTATGCCTACCAGCTGCTGTCATCGATTGTGACGATGGTAATTATCACAAAAGGCATATGACGTAACCAGCAAGGGATTAAACAGTCACAGAGTATTATCACTATTATTATATCATAAATAAACAATTATTCGTATGACGTGCAGCTTTTCGTGACAGAAGAAAGTTAAGCAATGCGATTGTTGTACAATGTAACGGTGTGTAGCAAAAGCCTTATAACTTCAGCACTAAGTACAGTGATGCCTCGTACTTCGTACTTCATCCGTTCCAGGACCCGTTTGAACTCTGGATTGTTCGAGGTCCAAATCAATAATCTCCATTAGAAAGAACGGAAAGTGAATTAATCCGTTCCCAGACCATAATCCGACCACGTTGAAGGGGATTAATAGGGGAAGAGTGTTCGATTTAGAAAATTGTCCGAGTTACCCAATGCTAGGGTGTTTTGTTGTATATGTGTGCGATATTAGAAATATATATATACTGAATGAAAACCAAAAAAGGCAACATTTTATGCTATCATTTCAGGATTCCATAAAATTTCGGATTTCGGAGGTTTCCGGATAGAAGGTTTTCAATTGCATAAAAAGGTATTATTAAGATTTAAGTACCCATTATTACATGATAATAGGATTACGCAATATACAATATGATTTTACAAATATTACAGATATGCATTCACATGGAAACTGATACTGAATTAAATATATTAAACAGACTCCCTTTCCTGTGCTCAAATTCCAGTGGCATACTTTCAGTTATTTTTATGATATTATTTATGAACCGATGCATCATAATGATACCGGTTATTACGAAACAATACAGCAATTCGTAATCAGACGCTGTTCGTAATTGAGAGGAGAAAAACAATTCATTTTCTCCGCTCTCATTGTGATGTCAGAAACGTCAGACCGTTTATCTCGTAATAATCCGACAAAGCAATTAATATTTATTACATTACAGCCGGTCATAATACGGATTACGTTTTTTTTGGTCAGAGGATTATAACAAAAGGGAACAATACCAGATGGTAAAGGATACACTGTTCTATTTAAATTACGCCAATTAAACAATTAGAGATATCAATTACAGACTGAGAATCCTTTATCCGAAATTCCAGAATCCAAAAACCTCCAAAATTCGGAATACCGACCCGGGTGACCTTAGTCCCATTAGTCCATACCACTTTCCGATTATAAAACGCATTTTTGTCTTCACAATTATTCAAAGACGCAGAGAAGGTATTCTACATGGAGATATGAGAATTTAGATATACACCTCGGACTTACGTCAAAATACCTCGAACGTACAATTTTTTTGATTTAGTAGCAAGATCTTATAACCAATACATTTAATTGGCATTTATGCATTCGAAATCATTCAATAATTAAGCTACGTATTACATCGATATAGCGCCCTTTTTTAGCTACCTGGACGTCAAAAATTTCAGTTACTCATTCAATACAGGGCACGTCATCAAGGGTGCTTTTGATCACAGTGACTTGATATCTGGGCGGCATAGCTGGGGTCTGCATTTATACATGGGTATACAGCTTTTTCAGCTATCTGATAATGCGTTAGGGGAGACCTTTACATATTCAGCATAACTATTGAAGAATTTAAAATATTCCGAGAGCTATCTGGGCGTCATAGTTGGAGTTCGTATAAATACTTCGAGACCTGGTCGGCAAATAAACCTCTCATCAGGATGTAAAGTCTGTTGTTATCTATATGTTTGTTTATTTAGAGATTTAGGGGATTAAAATTAGAACTAGGTGAAGATCACATCAACACAACTTCTAACCCAATTATTCTAATTCAGAGAGCTCGTGGCCGTAAAAGGAGAAATTTGAAGTATAAGTCAGGGGAGAACTCTAAACTAGGAATGAATGATATTGTATGTACATTGTGTTTATTTAGATAGGAAAATAATGGATAATCTCCATGTATACGTTATTGAGACGAGACGACTTGCACACGCAGAATGGTAAATACTTGTTTTACCCTCGAAGCATCGACTTATGTCACGATGTCACTTATATCGGTATTTTTTGTGATTTTGATATACTTTATTTGACCCTCAACCCCAAAATCAAAATAATAATTCACACACATTTTCACTAGGAGTCACAGAGTGTTAACATTTACGTAAATGTCCCCATCTTTGGCAAGAAATAAAATTACTGCTGTTGGCTTATCAATCTCTATACTTGGTCGAGAAATGATTTAACGTGAAAAAACTGCTAACCAAGCTTCGAAGTAGATTACAGATATGTGATAGGGGAGACTCGAGATTCTCTTTGTCAAATATTGAAACTGATATTTTTAACTTAGCAAAATCTCACTAAGATCAGAATAACATAGTCCAAGCAAATATCAGAAAAAGGGTCGCTGCGAAAAGGTTTAGAACCACTGGTGTAATAAGTATTTCCCATTTTTTTAATCGTTTGTTTTGTGATTAATTTGAAATTTGAGTTTTAAATACTGGTTCCTGTCAATAATTACCGGTTTTCTCATGTTAACGATCACAGCGTCGTCCTAATTATACCCCGGAGTGTATATTGTGACCAACATTTGACCTCGTTGATGTCACAAAGGTCGCGACTCACAGAACAGAATTAATTGCTTACAGAACAAAGATCTTTATTTACAAACAAATGAAATAAAAGAACTGACTGTGACGCGTCAAACAATTCCAATAACTGCTTTATCTACGAAGAAATGAGTTCTCATGAGCGAAATTAGCAGTGATAACGATTATTTAAACAAATATTTTGCTTAATGGCGAGATAAACGCAAATACACAGAGATTATGAAGTGTAATATTGAATTTGAAGGATCAATACTCCCTTTATGAATGAACTAGCTACTTGCATTTATGTGAGCCGGTTTTTTTTCATTAATTTAAATTTATGGGGAATTTGTAGGAGTTATATCCCGTTGGACTGAAAGGAATGGCAGTAAATCGCATGCCTAGGTTTAAAATCTTGGCCTTCTTTTGCTGATCCTATTGCTCTTGAAGAGAGGATAAGTTTTGCATTCTTTTCACTTTACAGTGTAAAACAATTGCTTAGACCAAAATTAATCTAAAACGAACCCGAGGCCCCAATTAGGACCCTATGTGGAAAAAAAGTAGCCTATAACCTATTCCTGCCTGGAACCGAATCCCGTGCAAGTTTTCAGATCGCTTAGTCAAGAACTCTTGGAGTTATGGGCGAACGAACATCTAAACACACAGACAATTTCTCCTTATTCATGAGATACCAGGTAGTAATGTTAACTTTTCCGGAGTAGCTCAAATGAATATACGTCCAAACAGGAGTTACCAATAGGCCAAGTTATCAGTGCCCGCAAGTAGGTAAATCTGACTTTAGAAACACTACTGCTTGATCTTACTGACTTGAGTTCTGATTCAAAGTCGGGGTGTGTATCATCCATGGGTATAGAGCTTTTCCAGCTACCTGGACGCCATAGAAGAGGTGCAAATTATACACGAGAATAGATACTTTTCCAGCTACCTGGATGTCATGCTTGGAGTGCGTATCATACATTGGGCATAGGGATTTTTCAGCTATCTGGACGTCATAGTTAGTGTGTGTATTATACATGGGTATAGAGTTTCTTCAGCTATCTAGACGTCATAGTTAGAGTGCGTATTATACATGGGTATAGATTTTTTTCAGCTATCTAGACGTCATAGTTAGAGTGCGTATTATACATGGGTAAATAGAATTTTCAGCTATCTGAATGTCCTAGTTGGAGTGCGTATTATACATGGGTATAGAACTTTTTCAGCTATCTGGATGTCACAGTATGGTTGCGTAATATACATGAGTGCGTATTATATATTCGGAACATTACATACAAGCTTCTAATAGCTTTAAGTCATAGAAAATCTGCTTCAGTATGAAAGCAAAAAGATCGAAACCTTTCTATTTTACACCCGCGCTCATCGAAATCGCAATAAGAAACTTACTATGCAACGTGGAAGTTATGACCGCACAATGTAGTGTTCCCCTTCACTCAAAAATATCGAACCATAACACTGTCAATATTCCCATATTTATTTGGGAACACTGATTCGGTTGGAGAAACCATTGCGCATTTGTTTATTGATTTCTGTTAATTATCAATTCACTATGAAAATATTTTCAATTAAATGTTATTTTTTGTGAGGTAACAATACAGCAACTGTTTTCATTCGGCTGTTTGGCGGGAAATTACTCAGTATCCGGATGACGCAATAACCAAATATACAGACCCCACGTGCTGATGCTAATGCAGCAATGCAAAACATTTCCTGTCAAAGCATATTGCGTAATACGAGTGTAAGAGGAAAAATAATAATCCAGAAGAAAAGAATTGCAGTATGCATAGTATAGAGCAAGTGATGGCTCGTCCATAAGGGTCCCCAACCTTTTTGTACACCTCACACTCCCTAGGGAAAGTTTGATCAATGTTCGCAGCCCATAAAAAAGTAACAGTACATTCGTAGATGAAGAAAAATAAATCCCCCCAGACATTCACGAACAGGTGTATAATTCCTTCAATCTAGCACATGAATAATATACAAATAACAAATATGTCATAACGAATAGTAATTTGAATACATTAACGACTGAATTTTCATTAAAACGAGACAAAAACAGAAGTTCCTTTCATAGTTACTACTAACATGCTTTACATACGATATTTGTTGGCTGTTGGCGCTAATTGAAGTAACAATGAACTGCATTCGGTGCAGTGTTTACATTACTCATGTGTTTATATTGCACAGAGGTAGTGTATTAAGCCCTGCTTGCTTTGAATACTTAAATTACCCTCTGATAAACAGTGACAATGGAAAGTAGATTGAACTCAGTGAATTATTTACAAAGTATTAACTTTTCTTAGCTGACATGGATAAGGCTTGCTGTCCATTCTATTTTCCCACGAGTCAATTGCAAAGTATGGTGAACCCGTCGGCTTATTTACCTTGAATACTAAATACAAGCGCTTACGAAGCTGAGAAAACTGCTTTACCTAACTCACTTTGAAGTAAAAATTTTACTCAGTTTTTGGACCTAATGCACATGGCTTAACGTGATAGAATAATAACGTATGTGAGACAGCTCAGAATTCTATAAAGACATGCATACCAGAGACCTATCGAGGACCGGATTTACTAATAGATCAAGTAAACCATTGGCGTAGAGCCCACCTACATAAAACTGCACATAAGCCACGTGTTACCTTTCATCACTCTCAGCCATATTGTGCAAAGAAACCATCACTATAAAACCATATGTCAAACGAAGCAAAGCAACGTCGACTGTATATCATATTCATATTTCTTACTCTATTTTATCAGCCAGTTATTGTTACCGGAGATTGATATAGTGTTTATAGCAAGCAACTATATCATGTAACCCGGCAGCTTAATAATCGTAACAGCCACTGTTCTGTCATAAATATAATAATATATAAAGAATAGTATCACTTACAGTTTAATCCCATTCCCAAAAAGCTTGTTTTTTCGTTTGTTGCCTATCTAAGCTCAGCGAGTTCGTCTTAACTTATTTCCTCAGCCTATTTCCAACAGTTCCATAACACAATGTGGAATGGTCTGTAAAATGAATTACGAAGGAATTTGAGTAATGGCTTGATGCATAGAAGGAAATAAGTAGCAGCGCTCTACTTCCGTATGCATTATTACTCAACAGAATGAAATTGCAATTTTTGGCGGGAAATATGATCTTTTTGAACAATGCACAATGAATGATCACGTTTCAATAATGCATTTTCTTCGTAAAGAATTTAATTTAAACTTATAAGCAGTTCGGTATGCTCTGATGAAACACTACTAACGTAACGTAACGAACGTTTCCTGTAGCAATACTGTCTCAAGGCTTACTGCAGCACTTTGAGCATTGCGCTTACAATGCATATGGACGTACGACATTTAATACATACTTTGTACATATTTTCATATCTGACAGGGGAACGAGAATTCAAGCCTCATATTATGATATTTGCTTGGACTAACTCCCACCTGAACCTATGCTATACTGACCTTAGTGAGATTTTGATAAATTAAAAATATAAGTTCCAATATTTGACAACAGAACCTAGCTGACGTTTTACTACACAGAATCATTTCTCGACTAAGTACAAAGATTGATAAGCCAACTGCAGTAATTTGATTTTTTGCCAAAGATGGGAATATTTTTGTAAACATCTATTGCCCCCTGGTCTCTGTCCGCCCCCTCATAGCGCCCACAGAGGACCCCACGTTAAGAACCACTCGCTTAGAACAAGGGACGGCACAAAGTGGTAGATGGGACGAAAGGGTTAATAAATATCTAGGGGTGAAAAAGGATTAAAAAAATACAGCGTTTCATTTGTTTTTTATTCCATCTGGCATCGTTTAGTTTAACCCTGTTACTAACCAATGCCCGTATGAACTTATTTTTGCTGTAATGTGTTTATTATTGGAGATCACGTTTTTCATGGGGATGAGAATTGTAATTGATAATTGTATCTCAAATGGTCTGTGTCATTTCAGTAGTGTATTCGTAATTTAATGTCGCGCATCATGGCAACCGGTTGCGTATGTATGTAATTGTGCAACTCGTAAGAACAATTACTTGCTTTCTATTTGCTTGTTTGCTTTTGTAGTATTTGGAATGAAAGCAACTGGTCAGTTGTCCTCATAGACGTCATAAAGTAGTCATATTAATCATGTTATGACATTTCAATGTACAAAACAGAACTTCCGACCAGTGACAAATTCCAGCTGCAGGGATATTAATAGAACAACAGATTGAAAAAAATTTTGGTCACGTATCATATTATGACGTCAACAGAATGATTAATTGTTAACAAGTTAATTGATTGTTGCGTAAAAATATCAGCATTCGTGGCTTGGTAAATGTAAATGCCTAGTGTCCCCCATAGCGCACCCTGATCTCTCTGCCTGTCCCTTCAAGAATTCACAGCATTCACAGCACTCACATTTTGAATTAGTGAACAACCTATTTTACATTACTGATGACTTAGTGGTGTATACAGTACTTTGTGATGACTGCACTGTTTAAAGGTGATTTCCTCATTGCTTTGTTGTAATTCTTATATTTGCATAGAGTCAAAGCATCATACAGAGTAACTCGTCTGGTTCAAATGCGAAATCAGCTATTTATATTGCAGCATAAGTGAAAATATCGACACACTGCAGGAACTGATTGTCGTTTCCGAGTTTCTTTTGAATATAAAACTGAGGATAACTCATCAGTCAATTTGGTGAGACGTCATCACGATACAGCAAACGCATTTTGGGTCCAAATAGGCCGATGGAAATACTTTGAGGTGAAAATTCACTGAAACGCCAAGGAAGGAAATGAACGAAACGAAACAGACACCGTGTAATATAGTCTTAAGAAACTTTTGACAAAGTTTGAAGAGGAGCTCCCTAGATCTTCCTCTGCAAATAGTCAACAAACTGACTTTGGGTCAGGATCGAGGGATTTTGAATTTTTCAGGTAAAATTTAAGTTGCATATTGTTCATCGACAATCAACAGACAAATATCACGTTTTTAGACCTCTATATTCGATAAAAAAGGCGTAATTCCCGATTTTGTATCGTGATGACGTCACACCAAACTTGCCGGTGGTATCTGGCTGATGAGTTCCCCTCAGTGAATATAAACCAATGTCATATTGTATATAGCTCCCGCTTGCAATTGCATTTGGCGCCGTATTTTAGCGGAGGTTCATTGAGTTTATTTATCTTCCGTGAGAAAATAACAAGTGGGATTGCAAGCCTGTTATTACAAGGTATATACTTGGTCACGATAAGCGTCAGAAATATGACCACAGAAACCGATATCCGATGCTTAGATTATTGTTGTTTTGCAATAAACCGTAGACATGGTGTTTAATGCTATGTTGTGTATCCAGCTTACATCTACTTTCAGCTATCTATTGTTTACCATTGCAAGAATTTATATCCGGATGCACGACATTATTCAAATACACTTCCAGTAGACATCCAATGAAGCGTAATTAAAATGTACTCTCAATTTTCGTTAAATAGACCTCAATTTTAGCCGATGATGTTAATATACAGACTAGAGATCAGTGTTTTCCAACCTTTTTCTTATCGCGTTACACTTTTCTTCAGCAGAAATAATACGTATTAAATGTCGTACATCCATACACATGTTTTCAAAGAAAATTATCAGAGGAAGGAAGTTAAATGAATTAGAATGAACTCAGTCAGTCTGCGTTTGCATTACGAACCAGGAAGTTTCTCGCTACCACGACTTCCTCCTCATTATCTTTATTCTCTTTTTTATATGACCTTACTCTAGTTCCGAAACTGTCACAATATGGACAGCACACGTGATGATATTCAAACTTTATTTCCTTCCTTGTATTTAGCGGGAAGTTTTAGTCATCTTACTTAAGAGGAAATCTATAATATAACCATAAAATGACCTAGTATTTGCTCCCAATACATGCGAACTCTAAACAACAAATTATAGGGTAAATTTTGATTAATTTCAACAGGGGATACAGAAGTTCCAAAAAATGTTCAATTATATTGAAATGATGCATTTCATGAAAGTTGTTTGATAAACTGAAATAAACGAAATAGGGATGTGGTATCCTTGTAAGCTTTTTTACAAATAATAAGTACACTGAGATTAAGTAGTTATATTAAGCAGCAAGTAGTATAATTTGACGATCCAAAAAAAATCCTGGCTAAATCATCGCTTGGGGATCCACAGCGAAGAAAGGTTGGGAAAGCCTGCTTCAAAATGACCTCCTTAATTGGTCTCATTCGAGAATGGGGATCCACAGCGAAAAAAGGTTGAGAAGGCCTGCCTTAAAATGACCTCTCAAATTGGTCATATTCGAAAGTTCTCTACCTACCCCAAACCCCCGGCAGTAAGGGCTAGATTCACTCGCCCGAAATCACGTGACGAGACGGGGACTCTATAACTTTAAGCAATAAAAAAGGTTCACGGGAAGTTAAGCGTGCAAGTCACGAGTGTCAACTCTAAATAAAACTTAAAATATAAAGAATATTTTTCGTGTTTCTATCATGATACTTATACCGATCAAGTGTTTGCTCGTTTCTTAAAATTAGGCAGAACGTGCATAAAGTGTCTGGTCAGCAGTTGCACGTTAAGTTGCGATTTAGGAAGTACATGAATGTATCGTGCCAAACACGGTTTCACATACGTTGCTAAATCCGACAGCATCTATTCTATTCTGAGCCTATTTTCTGGGATCTCGTTTGAATAATACCTTCGCGCAGACAATCCTGAAATAATGACGTCATATCTTATTACGTCATTGTTATTTTCGTGAAAGAAATATATTCAGTGGACCCCCAGATACCGATGGGCCCTAGGCCAATGGTCCACTTGGTCTAGAGTTAAATCCGACATTTTATCACGTTTAGCCATAGGTGAACTTTCTGCATTAGGTTACTGAGTAAAATTTTTACTTCAAAGTGAGTTAGGTAAAGCAGTTTTCTCAGCTTCGTAAGCGCTTGTATTTAGTATTCATAGTAAATAAGCCGACGGGTTCACCATACTTTGCAATTGACTCGTGGGAAAATAGAATGGACAGCAAGCCTTATCTGCAAGCCCTATCAATGTCAACAAAGAAAAGTTAATACTTTGTAAATAATTCACTTCATTATCCATTGTCACTGTTTATCAGAGGGTAATCAAAGTATTTAAAGCAAGCCTGGCTTAATACACTACCTCTGTGCAATATAAACATGTGACTGAGCTGAGCTGAGCTGCACTGCAATGAGCCTCATTGATGCTTGGTTTAGCGCCACCCAACAACAGATATCGTACGTACAACAAGTTAGTAGTAACTATAGAACGAAATTCTATTTTCGTCTTGTTTCAATGGAAACTCGTTTGAATGGGAATTCAGTTATAAATATATTAAAAATAAAATAGAAAAACTTTTGGGGAAGTGTTGCTCTGCAACACTTATAGGGATGTCTTTATAGAATTCTGCAAGCATGCGTTTGCCTCAAATACGTTATTGTTCTATCACGGCTAGCAATTGGTGAACTTTCTGCATTAGGTCGAACAGACTTATCCCGGGCATTGATAAAACACGTAAAGTGGCGTATACCTCGAAGTGACCGATAATTTCTTGGATTTTATCAAACACAGAAACCTAGTGATCTATTAAAATTACAGCAGCATCGAAAAACCAAAATGATTTTGAGAAAATTCTTAATGATTTTCTGGAGTTTGGTAGATTATTTAGTACATTGGTCATTATATAGTCATTGGTCATTGGTCATTGCCGGATAACTGAATTTTTCTGATACCAGGTTAACCAAACACTATCACCAGTACAATGGTCACTAGTTAATGCATATATCGTACTGAAATTGTTTATATACAGTAAACTCCCTCATTTCCGCCACCACTGGGACCGGATAGTTGTCGGATAAATGAATTTTCAAATATCTGATCATTTAAAATACGAAAGCACTTTACAAAACTCATTAAAACACTTATATATGCATCAGTATTATCATTAGTAAACCTATTAAAATACAGGTACTCTCAAACGTTCACCGATGTCACAAAACCGTAATATCAAGTCCATTTAAATCGTCGCATCGACTGTGAGATAGGTAAATGTGTTTTACTTAGGTACAAGGAGATGAAGGACTTCCTATGTCGTCACAATGGCATTTCGTCTTCGCTTTCGATTTTTACGTCATAGAAACAACCTATCAATACACGTCTATCACAAATGTCATTTGAACTATCACCCCGACATGAGTGTCATTTGAACTATCACCCCAACATGAGTCAAGGCCACACAACAAACAAGAATCGATACGTCACAATAACATCTTTCGATTTCGATTATAACGTCATAGAAACACCGTAATAATGATTTTCAATACAACAAGTACGAGTGACAAGCATGAGATAGTATATGTCACTCAAGTAAGACTTCTAATTAATCAACCTATCGCTCGTATATTATTCAAATGGGGAATAGTCACGATGGAGTTTCCGAACATACATTAGAAATACAACACGTTAAGTAATATGTCACACAACCTGATCACGAATCCCAAGGCAATGTATTTTTGAACGATTCATTATTTGATGAAGTTACCATTACTGCTATTACGCTGTGAACAGACAGAGATCAAGGGGCACTAGATGTTTACATTTACATTAATATCCCAATCTCCGACAAGAAATGAAATTACTGCCATTGGCCATCAATCTCTATACTTGGTCGAGAATAAGGGGGGGCCTGTCCTAGGGGGCCCTTAGTTGTGAAGCATGCACTATGAGGACTAGACGTGAACCTGATGCTATGGGAGATTCTAATTTTAAATATGAAGTTGGGGTTTTAAAGCTATGAGAGTTATATCATTGCATAGCTGGATTATCATACAACATTCGATACACTAGGCTGTTACTTGGTTAACGAACACGACTCAAGGACGGACGGGCGACACAAACTCTGGCTCTAGCCATTGCATAGGTACGTCAATGGTAATACCTCGCCTAACGCTCATGGCGCGAATCAGCGTTGAACGGGGTAATTTTAACATTTGTATATACGAGATACATCTCGGAATAATGCATGAGCAAAGACACTTTTTTCCCGTCATTTTTGGGCAGCTGATGCGTCGACAAGCGAGCGTTAGACTAGTATGGCGTAATGATATCACTCAGGTCACGACCCCCCGCCAAAATTAAATGTCGTCAGATTAATTTTAAACCGTCGTCTGCCACAAATTTAATAAAATTAGAGACAAGGAGGTCGGTCGAAGGTCGTAATTATTTTCTGTCTTAATTCGGGAGATGAAATTTTCGCTCATTCAAAATATTTCATTATTCATGACAAAGCGCGGGAGTTAGATTACTTTTCAGAATTGCTTTTCGGCTGTTTTTTTGTTTTCTTTTGAAAAAGAAAGATCACGAGATTACCTCACAGACATTGTTACCTCATACAACTCGTGACTATGATGTAAGAATAATATTTGAAAGACAACTGGTAAGCAGATAACAACAGTAAACGCTCAGGGGATAAATCGTCTCGAAAGGGAATAGAAATAGAGGAAACAAAAAAAATTATACAGTTATGTCTCGTACTTCGTACTTAATCCCTTCGTAGTTCGAAATCTGAATTGTTCGAAGTTCGAATCAATTATCCGCATTAGAAATAATGGAAAGTGAATTAATACGTTCCCGGATATTATACGGATTTTTCGAAACCTGAATAATATTTTTTCCGATTTTTTTTTTGATTATTAATGAATGAAACGATATTCAGATCGCCGGATGTTAAAACTCGGGTTCCCTGAAAGCTTATTAATATTTCATTTTATTTTGATCTCGGGATCAAAACTTCTGACGTTGACTCGTAAACTTATAATGAAATTTGAAACAGACGTTTGGCTCAATGCAGTGGTGTGCAATCTGCAGCCCGCGAATTAAATTTTAGCAGTTTATTATGCAAAGCCAATTCATGTCCAATACCCAGCTACAGATAAATATTTTTGAATAGATATAATGGAAAGGTTATCTTAAAGATGGGCGTTAAATGTTTTGTCAGGGCCACAATTTCAGTGCTCGCTATGGACGCTATTTTCGTATGTATGTCTCTGTTGGTGGAGCTTTCGGATGTAGGGAATCGATTTGACGAATGGTTTGCTTATTGGGAATGACAGCGATCCCAAACAGAACTACACAAGGCACTGATTGAACTGACATTTGCAGAGTTTCACTTTATATCAACATATCAAAAATTTAAGATCCTCTCTCTCTGCATAACAACCACATCCCATTTTTCTCTTTCATTCTATCTATTATCAGAGTGTATATTCAAGTACTTTTCCCTAGAGGATCAATGAAATTGAATAAACCGACGTAACAATGGGATCGATTTTCCGGTGTTTGTGATGTCAGAATAATCCGGATTTCAAAAATAAACATACCTTTTTATTTAAAAATATTGTTTTTATTTTAGATGTACACACAGACCCCGGGGACAGGGCATTTGAAAGGGGTCAAGTCAGTATTGTGAGGTCACCAACGATTTTTTTTGTGATTGTGATAATCAAGGAAAATGATTTGTCACATGTCAATGATTTATCATTACGTCACAAAGCGATTAATTCCACGTGACACCGGAATTCCACAAGCGACGAAATATCTCAATAATTAAAGTAACCACTAATAGTAGGTTGTAATTAGAAGAATGAATTTGATATAATATATTTTAATTTGCGAAGGTCAAACACGTAATTATAATGGTTAGATTTTAAAGCCTTTGATTAAATAAAACCTTCTCTTGCTAAGCCAGTACCGTCTGTCTACCTTGTTCAGTAATAGGACATAATGACAACCATTATTACGTTTCACATACGAGTATTATGTCGTATCCCGTATCACGATATTTACGTAACAAGAGAATAGAGACTGACGTAATAATAATGACCGGGCAAAAGGATTTGACTAAAATTGGAACAGTAAGCCGATTTTTTTTAATAATCTCTGGGCGCTGTGAGCTCTTGGGGGTGGGGGCAGATAGAGATTAGGGGACGCTATGGAGGCACTAAGTGTATACATTTGGCATGAAATCAATCATCAATCTCTATACTTGGTCGAGAAATGATTCAGCGTAGCAACAAAAAAACTGCTACCAAAGCTGCGAGGTAGATTATTGTGAAATTGTGCCTTCAAAATAATTTCACCATAATATCAACTCAAAATACAAGCCGAACTCGTTCGTCTTTAATTAATAAATTATGAAACTACGTGAAAATTACAACTTCACCTTTCATGCTCTCACTTCTGCATTTTATTTCACAATCCAGGTGCTTGTCTGACTTTATCAGAATGTTAAGTTATCAGGCATGTACTATTTTCTACGTACGTCACTGAGTAAGTATGCTTGATTAGGTATCTATTGTGATCTAACAAAGAAAACACTCTGACCCTGATAACCTTGCATAATTCGTAGAATACATTTTCATAGAATTTTTAAAAACATGGGAAACTCGTCTTAGGTTTTGTATGTTTACTAAAAGCCAGGAAGCCGTAAAGCATTTCAACGGATTAAGATTTACTTGAAAACTTCATGACACGGGAGCTTACGGAATTTCATGTAAAACACGACATGCTAGACCTTGCTTTCGAAGACACATGTAAACTCCAGTGTCTCAAAAGAAACAACCACAAAATCTAAGCAAACTGAGATGTCATTCTATACGATCTGAAATACGCATTATGAGGAAATAAAGATCAAGTATGTTCTACGAGAAGTCATTCCAAGAGGAATTAATTTTACTAGAATCGGGTTTACGAGAAAGCTTGTTAATTAAGATTTATTGATTTTACGAGAACGGGTCACCTGATTGACGAATTCTAACCATCAGTAATCCTCAGTAATTTACGTAGTATTATGCTTGGTTAACTTTCCATATACATTTTTATAGTTCATTTATCCATCGTGTCGGGAGAAAGTATATATCACGTCCAGTATATATCTCATATCACGAAGAAAGCTATGCTTGAATAACTAATCTCATACACACAAATGTTGTAATGATCCCGTTTGGTGCTGATTCACTTAGCGCTATATTTTAGGAACGCACCAAGAGCGTTGAGCGAGGTATTGCTGTGCAATAGGTTAAATAGGATTCCAGATAAAAATTCAAAAGTCTTTATGGGACTATTTTTGCGCCCTTTCTCATTCTCATTTTCTCATCATAATAAACAAAATTCCTTTAAATACAATCACTTGTTTTGTAACAATAGATTTTCCTGTGGTTTTTCACAGGTACTTGAGTTTTGAAGTGCGTGGTGAAGTGCGGGGACTTCCTATCAGATCACTCTTATTACGCCATAAAAGGTTCTCTCACCCGTGTTTATCTCGTAACAATTACGTACGGTTTAAAGTATTCGAATCATAACAGAATAAAAATTCTTGTTTCGGCGCGCTTTTAATCCTATTATGACAGAACAAGGTCTAAAAACATAAGTTTAAACCACGTGACAAGACCTTCTATCCATGCAAAGAGGATTAAATGGGAGATTAGGCTGGATTAGGTTTTAAACACCGCTGAGAATGCGGATGATAGTTTTAGATAATATTAACATTCCTGCTAAACAACTTTCAAACATCATGTTCCTAACAGTTGAGAAAAGGCACTAAAACAGAGAGGAGTCTCGGGTTTAGTCAATAATTGGTTTCCCGGGAATAGGTCGAAAACCAAAAATGACGAAAACCAAAGCAGCATTTCCCATTATTCATGTTCACTTATAATTAACACTTAATATTACGAAAGTAGCACAAAAATTTGCAAATAGTAACCAGTAAATGAGTGCCCGGAGTCGTCTAATAGGAAGAAAGCACAGAAAATAAAACGCAGAGAAATAGCGTGGTACCCGTGTTTATACATCCATATTAAAAGTCTAAAATAACATCTGTAATAAAAAAAGATACTCCTCATTTAACGACCACCACTCGTTCAACGACCGCTCGCTTTTACGTCCGTTATTACGACCAAACTACGACCCTTTGTCAAGTGAGGTTTGGGTAATGGGTCTTATACTTTACCATTTAATCAATAACTCCGTTCAGGCGACTTCGACTTTTCTGTACTGTTTATATGTGATAAATTACACAGGTGGTCGTAGAAAAATCTCCACTCCACTGGCTTACATGACAATTAGTAGCATGTACCGCGATTTAAGTCTTATATTAGATTCTGAATATTAGTGGTTATGTGGCTATTTGACAACGGAAAAGCCTCGATGGTCAAAAACGTTAAAACGTTAAAAATAGACGAGGAAGAAATATTCAGTGTCATCAACAGAAAGTGAAAGACAGAGAGAGATCGTGGTATCTTGGCTATGTTTAAGCAATAAAGTTTTACATCATATTAACATTCCTGCCAGACAACAACAAACCTCGTGTTTGCAACAAGCTTTAACAAAGGAGTCAATATGCGTTGTTACTGGTACCGGATAGTTTTATGACATCATAATAAATATGGCGATGAAGCGTCACCAATATAATTTATATAATGCAACGAGATACAGTAAATGTTGCCGGTAAATGGGACCTCGCCCTACGTCAAATTCGTCACCAATCAAATTTATACATATTATGCGAGTAAATGGTGACCGGGAACAAACTTTAGCTCAGTGGGACCTCGGTTTTCGTCGTTAATTGGTTCCCCGGGTATTGGTCGAAAACCGAAAATGACGAGAACCAAAGCAGTATTTGTCAGGAACCATGTTTACTGATAATTCACACTTATATGACACAAGCACCACAAAAACTTTAATAGCAGGGAGGGGAGCATGTTCGAGAAAATGAAGACTTATAAACCAATGGGCGTTTGCCTGCGTGTGGCAAACAGGGCAATTGCCACACTCTGGTTCAGAATTCATACAATTACTTCATTGTACTACTGCTGATAGCTCATTCATACTTGTAGCTAGTTAGTACATTACTGAAAGTTTAACAGTTCCTTGCTTGCTTGCTTTACTAAGGCAAATTATCATTTAATCTCTTACACGTCCAACAAGCAATCTAATACGTAATTAATATATATAGCAATATCAAAGTGGAAGTATATTCCTTTCTCTTTGAAAAATTCACAGCGGATGCCTATGACAACAATAAAAACACCGTTAAACAAAAATAACCTGAAATATTTCAATCATTTTCGATTCCGGGATATTCAGTTCAAAACAAAACAACCAAATTTCTTTCAAATCTTCTTAGTCATTGACAATATTTGAAATTCCAGTTCATGAAAAACAGGAATCAACAAGGGATTTAAGGGACCGCAAGAATGTCATGATATTTCACGCTCGGATGCGTTTCCATTGCTTGACGACCTCGTTTCCCGGAAAACCCCGTTAATTATATCCTATATGGACAGGGTACACGCGATTCAAGGCAATTTAACCACATTCTAAATTCCTTCCTTAAGCAGAACCATAGAAATATAAGTGAATGTGTGTTTGTGTGTTAGCTGGTTTTAGGTTACCCAACCAAACGATTGGACCGATTTGAACTAAATTTGGTGGGGTGACATGGGGGATCCTGACGCAGACCATGTTGACGTTGTTGACCTTGAAAACAGGCACACCCAAGGAATACACTAAGGTTCCCTACTGATTGGGTAAAAAAATACTTAACTATCTTCTGAGTCCTTAAATCACCAGCTGACAGTCGACTCAGCTGTATAAATAGGGGAACGAAAACGTAACCTTTCGGATCCATCATCATTCCAGCAATGATTGACTATAGGGAATACTATCTCACAAGAATAACATAAAAATGGACTAGTCACTAGAAAAATAGTCTAGATAATAATGATATTGTATATGATTATTAATATTAAATTATTAACTTTCATTTGACATTTATACACACATTGCTAGAAAAATGATGTTGACAGCTTATTGAGGAAAAATAGATTGAGTAGAACATGTATTTAGAGATTAGGGACACACCGATCAAGCCATTGACAACCTGTTGAGATATTCCGGACCTCGGGTAGAGAAATACTGCTGTGGGGAGTTATAATAATATTATGAGCACTCACAATAAATACTGTAGTACAATGGTAGACAGACACACTATGTAATTTACAGCGGTTGTAAATATAAGCGTATATAATTTTCAGGTCACTTAACACGGGGCCGCGTTTCTTTCCTATTTATGGACTTAGGAACCGGATTACTTGGATCGCTGGTTCGCACGCAATCCCTTGTTTATGCGCATGGTATATGATACATGATACATCATACATATGTATACGCTATTCCAAGGCAACAGAAATGACCAGGAAACCACCAGCTGTGTTATTTGTACAGTTCTGGTATATGAACGGCTTTACCTACCTGTTGTCCGGTAATTTATTTTACATGTTATTGCTACAGTCCCTGATGGAATTTACCCACCCAGGCTAAACTCATCAGTGGCCATCAGATTTATAAAAATGTTGCATGTTTCAATAATCAATCTATATATTACTGTAATTATTTTGCAATGGCCAAATGCTGGTCGTCGTTAGGATGTGTTACATTGTGTTGAAATTCTTATTTCTTACATTATAATATTATGTAATATTTAATGACATTTGACCATTGCAGAATAAATACAGTTTTGGTTTTGCCTGGGGCCTACAAGTAAGTAAATGCGGTTGTGCTCACCATAGACTTACGTGACAACGGTATCCACGTCTATGGGGGTTTGATGTTGTTTGTTCTGTAATAACAGATTTCACCCCGTAAACATTCAAACTTTGTCTATATCAGGTATCGGAGATTAAGTCCCGGTTTGAACCCGTTGTTTTCTTTGCTTTCTATGACGCGACAGTAACCTTGAAATCGTTGTCATTGTGTCGTGACAAATATTATCATTTTATTTTACGTGCTTGTTTTGAATTAAAGCGAGTTCGCAGAAACTCTGTGTGTGTGACATAACAATGACTGTACAATGCCGATAGATTGTTGCGGAATAATAGGGGCAGCGGTAGAGTAAAGTCAATATGTTCTGTTACTGGCACCGGATTGTTTTATGACATTACAGTAAATATGACAGGGAATATAAGTCAATATAATTTATACATATCATAAAGTAAATATTGACTAGGACTAAACTTCGATCAAAACAAAATACAATGGTACCTCGGCTTGCGTCGTTTCAGTCTACGTCAAATATGCGCTATTCATTTCGCTATAGCGAACGATATTTTATCCGACCTTACGTCATAATTTCATTTAGTATTCTTTACAAATTGAAATATTTCATTATAATTCATGTAAAACTGATAGTAACCCAATTGCATTTAAACATTTTCTACTACTAAGATAACCAGTGCTTATTGCTACATGGTCAGTGTGAGAAGGGATCTAAACA
>QRAM01000317.1:72475-94857 GCA_013436055.1 Halocynthia roretzi
TTCGTTGTTACATGTGTATAGGAAATTACATGATATGTACTTTGATCTATTCGTAATTCGCATGATCTAGAAGTCATCTCGGTTTAGACGGAAATAACTGAACTTTGAACCCTGTCTCCTATCTCGAATGCTACATTACCGTTACTTATCACGAATAGCACCGTGTACCTGAGAGACACCGACAACATCAGGCGAGGACAAATAAGGAGACAAATATTTGCATAAGCTTAGAATAGTGGTGAGAAGCTACTTATAAACTACCTCTGTCAATAAACACTGTTTGATAAAACAGTCTGTTAGTGGTGCGATTCTCTATTCAGTCATGAGGTCTATTATTCATTAATTCAATTCTAGTAAAACAACAGCTTATCTTCACTCATTACATCATCAAGTGTTTTGTAAACACGGGCAGAGAGATAGCGTCTCAAGAATGTGAACAAACACATTTACAGGCGTCCCTCGATATATCGCGTTTCACTTATCGCGGATTCACTGCATCGCGGATTTTATATAATATTGTATGGGGGGGGGGTTAATGTAATATTGTATGTATTTTATTTCTTGATAAATGCTGTGCCGTACAGTACTAGTATGTTTAAGCGCTAAAAGTTTAAAAAAATTGAATAACCGGTCAAATGATTGCGGGAAAGGTTAATAAGGTAAATAAGAGAGTGTGAATGATTTATAATGGTTTAAAATACGTTTAAATATATTCAAATAAATATATGGTTCCTATTTCGCGAATTTTTACCTATCGCGGGAGGCTCTGGAACATAATCCCCGCGATAGGTGAGGGATTACTGTTATCACAATAAGGAGTGTCCACTGTATATCATATTCATATCTCCAACTTAATGTTATCAGCCAGTTATTGTTATCAAAAAGAGACTGTTCCAAAGCTGTCAGAATTAAGCGTTATAAACTACTGCAAATAAATTAGTATGACCCAGCAAAGGACAAATGCTAAAATATTTTAAACAAAAGTCTACAACACCCGGTATTCCCAGGCGGTCACCCATCCAAGTACTAACCGGGCCCGACGTTGCTTAACTTCCGAGATCGAACGAGATCGGGTGTATTCAACGTGGTATGGTCGTAGACGAAAGCAGATGCTTAGAGTTCGATTTTGTCGCGACGCGTGACGTCACTTCTTGCCAACGATAAAACTTATCGGGAACAAGTTTGAACTTATTTTAGTCTTGTCTCAGAGATACAAGATAGCATTACAAGATTTTTAACAAACACAGTCCCCAGCGATCAGAGTAACGTTATATCTATAGGTATATATACCAACGAGAGCTTTTCTGTTATTCACTACTTCTGGTGAAGGCTTACGTGAGATTTTTAAAGAGGAATTCTGAGATAGCCAACCAGAGCAAACCCGGTGATTCTGCTAGTGACCACTATAAAGAAATAACTGCTGTGACATCATTGATAAAACCTGTTTACAATAGTTCTCTAATAGACAGTGTGATAACATCACAATGGTTTATAGGAGAAAATCAAAATCCATTATTGAGCACCTCCTTATAAGTCAATTATTTTCATTTGAATTAATATATTATGTCGTAATACTGAAAGCTTAATCACCACGATCGTCGTGGCTTTGTGGCGTCATAGTTTCACGACAATTCGCCCACGGAAGTCAGGATTAATGACAGTTGTCACAAAAGCGCAAGAAACAGTAGAGGTCATCTGATGTGGCCCAAGGTCATTCAAATTACGCGTACAGGCACACCTGTTTCATTCCAATAACAGTTCAACATTCATTTGATGATAGATTACGGATTATTATATTTATACATAATGCTGTAATAATGCGGAGCACAGAGGTTAGAGGTTAAAGGTTAAAGCTTGCGTTAGTTAGAGTTAAAGATTGTGTTTGCCTTGTCTTTTGCTGTTTTTTTGTAAGTAATTCCTTGACTGTGTCTGTTATACCCATGGGACTCAAGGATAGTGCTAGTACTAGCAATCGTGAGGAAGAAAATATTTTTTAAATTCTTTAATAACCGTACGAGAGTTATATTCTTCCGCGTGTTATTCGTTTGTTGTTGTTCCGCGTGTTGTTCGCCGCTAATTGTTAGGTATTTGGTGTCATAAGGCATTAGCCTGTCCCGACCTCTGGAACCAATTATTGCACTATATAGTCTCGCACACCCCTAAGTCCAGACTTTGAATACGGTTTTGGGTTTGATTAATGTGATTATTGAATTATCGATGAAATTTACTTTGTGATTAGGGTCTGGGAACGGAATAATTCACTTTCTATTATTTCCAATGTAAATAATTGATTCGGACTTCGACCATGATTAAATACGAAGTACAAAGCATCACTGTTCTTTGTTTCGGCCAGTTAGGGACTTATGATAATAGTTTCTTTAACTTCAGAAAATACCAAGAAAGGCAGCATAGTGAAAATGAATATTGAAATTAATAATTATTCACATCAGTGGAAACGGCAGATAATGGAAAATACCTATTTGGCGCCATAATCATAAACGTTTTATATGAAACCGTGACGTAATAATGGTCAACTCGTGACTTGTTTTGATTTGAATTTAATGTCAGTTAAAATATGGATTAATGATTTATGACGCAGCAAGCATGCGAATAGTTTCTATTATGTCGCCATAAGTCACAGGACAACTGAGATCGATTATCACGACAGACCGGACAGAAATGTAATATTGTTAGCTAATAATAGATGGATAATTAAAACTCATTGCTTTCAACAACTGAACTGATCGTGATTGAATGTCGCACAACCTCAATCTAGAATGCACCACTACTTCGATTTACGTATATTCACTTAACGAAGTATCGAAATTACGAGTATTTCACTTCTTAATCTCATTGACCTCACCCTGAACCGTGTGAATTATTTTGAATAACACAACGAATATATAACAAAAATAATTACATAAAACTGATATCTGTTATCTTCAGTCGTAATATTACTTTACTCTACAACTTAGAATGGTGACGTCATGGAAACGTGGAGGTGATTGGTTTTCCCCCCGCCCCATCGATCACTGATAATAATAAATTCCCGGAGATGAAAGGTCAAATGTGAAAGTTTAAATAACTGTTAAGGCAAAAGTTTCGATTTTCGAATCTAAAATCAGAAGTTGTTTCTCGGGATCTGTAAGGTCACAGGTCAAGGTGCGAAAATAGCCGAGGTCAAGGGGGCATACAATATCATCTAAAAACTAGAATAAAGTTAGATCACAGTACAGTAGTACTCGATACTTATTATTATTAACTTGTCAGGACCGTGACATGATCAGATACGCGAAAAAATCGGATAATGGAGGTTCTAATTTTCAGTCCTTATGATATGACTTATTGACTCCAGTACTACCACTAAGCATTCAATATAACATTTTATGTCAATATATATCATTCCAGAATCACATCATAATTATTGTGCTTCTTTATATCAATTGTCATTCAGGTGTTGCTATTGTACAATGGATTGGTTATCTGTTGCATTAAAAGCAGTACTGGCTACTGGCTAGTTGCTTAATGAATAATAATCGAAGCCAATGTCAAACAAAATGTCGTCCAGAAATAACTTTAAAAAAATTTCAAACACATTTGAATTTGAATATAAACTACTGAAAGACATTTGCATCGAGAATTTCTTTAAAAGTGAGTTTCGATGTCAGATGTTTGTATCAACTGAGTTCATCAGTTTGGTTTGGTTCATGTCACGGTCAAGTCTTTCTATGTATACGGCACTCATAACTCATGTGATAGGAACTTAGGATTCTGCCGTGACCCGTGACGAGTTTGTTACCTCACAATACGAGCGATACTAAACTGTGAAAATTTTTACAAAAATTTTGATTTATTTCGACGTCTTACGTCATATTTTGCAGCATTTTCATTTTTTTAGTCTTTCCAAATGAGAAAAAGGCTTTTCTAGATAAAATTCACTATACACATGTATCTGGCTACTATATTCATGAACCATATACATCGTCCTGTATACGCAAATATTCTAAAAACATATTAGCCAAATGTGAAAGACGTCTCAAAAGTCACTATTTTTATTTTCCCTTTTTGCCAAATCTCAGCAAACTTTCAAATCAAAATATTTCGATATATAGAATTCTATTGATATTTAAGTTTTACCTGGAATCTCATTATGAAAAATCCTGGCAAAAGAGCTGTACAACCCATACACACTGCTATGTAAGTTCATAAGTTTCTATTTTTTGGTTAGTTTTCCATAATGTTGAATTTTTGTGATATGATTACCAATAGATCAGAGATTTCAAGAAAATATGGTCAAAAGTCGCGGAACGCTCATCGTCGCTCAAACCAGCAGTACTAGAAGCAGTATCAGACGTTAAAGTACCAGTAAAAGCAGCAAAAAACAAACATAAATGACGTACCTGGGCAACCTTTTAAAAAAATTAACACCGCCACGACCTTCGTAATGCGACCTGTAATGTATGTTCGTTGGTTTCACGCTATACCACAAGAAATTTCGTTCGTATCAATCTAACCGTTTGGTTTTAATTCGCTTTCATTTATATATGTATATAGATAGAGTATGGAAAGGGATTAATACACTTTTCAACATTTCTAATGTGTATTTCTAAACATGTACTTGTAAAGATAGATTTAGGTATTTATTCAACTGGTACGCAAAGGGTTAAGGAGATCCATTTATACCTCAGCGAAAGTGTTTTCGATTTCCAAGAAAGCGAAGATGCGTTATTGAAGATCTTATTAAAAGATAACGCGCGAATTGAAACGTTTTTCACGGTAATGCATCGCTAAGTTATGATACATCGCACGAATTTGACCTTCAGTTAAAATATTTAACCTTGAAAGACGAAGTAATGAGCTTAAAATTATCCCGTGTACGGATTTTAAAACAAACATAATTATTCTGTCATAATTATAAGATTTATTTTAAGAAGCGACTCGGTTGAAAGCGAGCTATTCATGTGCTTCTGTGTACGACACAATGGAGGAAGAAGGCCGCGGACAACACCTATATGCTGTTGTTGTTCAAAACTTCAGAAAAAGACAACTATAATCATGTATGTAAACAAAGCACTCCCTAAAACCCATTGGAAACTTCTATAGAAATAATTCCAAGAGCACCCTGGGGCGTTGTAGCAGCTGGATGGGGGAGTGTAAGAAGGTGTAAGGCTGGTTTTGAATGAAATCACCTAAACCCAGATATTGAACCAAGACATATTGAAGAATGCTTTTGAAAAGCTTAGCCGGGTCATTATGCTATAAATCTTCCTAATTCTTGATTGGAAGTTAGAGTCCGAGCGACGTAATGAAAAATTACTAGACGAAAATCATATATGCAGTTACTAGGAGTCGAGGGAGGTAAATTATTTTGGGTTTTCAATTCATTATTTTTATAATCCAATCAGTTCGAGCTAACCGTAGTTCGAGATATCTAACGCCAAGGTAATGGAGCTAACGTAGCGTTCAGTTTTATATCGTGGGAACGATTCAGTACATGTAATGTCATTTCCTATACACATGTAATAACGAATATCGCACTCACACTGACTATATAGCAATAAGCACTGGTTATCTTAGTAGTAGAAAATATTTAACTGCAGTTGGGTTTCAGCACTTAATTCAGCTTCCATAATAAACTATTAAATTCAAGATGAAGTCTAATCAGTTATACAGATCTGAGGTCAAAACTGCTCAAGCTCATTAAAAAACAAGAAATGGCATGGAACAATAATCACTTATTATCTAACATCTAATTATTGACAACCACTAATTTTTACGGTTTGCAGTTTTGCAATTGTAGATATAAATCATTTCATATTATCTAGTTGAAATCGATTCAAGTGTCAAGTTGAAAGATCTCCCATGTCTCAAAAGCCCAGTATCCAACTATGGGTTAATCGATATCTATATTGCCTTGTTTCAATAAAAGAGTTACATTCCATAGACAACGCCCAATTGTTATTACATTGTCAGTGTAGATCACAATAATGTTTGGACAATGAGTCATCCCCTGAAGCGTCTAGCCAGGATTAGTCGACAAGTTTATCCCGGGTCAATGGCAATGTAGCTGTTTCCAGCTCTAAGAGAAAATTCAGTATGATGTACGGAGTTTGTGATTTGCCGCGGGAATAATTTAAATTGAAACTTTGTTAACAGCATGAATCTTAGGGTCTGGGAACGGATTATTTCACTTTCTATTATTGCTAATGGGGATAACTGATTCGAACTTCGAACAATTCCGTGTTCGAATGACCACTCGCTCTAAGGAAAAATTCAGGAAAAGGAAAACTTATAATACAATTATCATTTCCTTGCAATGGTTATTTCAAAGTGCTACACTTATATAATTACGATATAAATTGAATACGAGGTGCGGCCTATGCGCTGTGTCGCCTTATAGGCCGGAAATCATTGTGCGAAGAACGGAACCCGTGGCGACCAAGGGGTTAAAGACTCGGATTTACATAACATGGATAAATATTGCCTGATAAGAAGGATACACGAAAAAGTAATTGTGATGACATAATAAATAAACTTTATCTTCAACCAGTTCCCAGAAGTATTTTAGTCAAGAGCTCGAAAAATCTAAATTGGTGGTAAAATCTGTTTACTGAAAAATAAATATTTAGATCGGACCGTTATCAGAATGATAAAACTTTGTTTTAATATTCTTTTCGGTCGTATCTTCGGGCAATGTGAAATGAGATCATATCGATCACGTTCTCACGATGCAGATATTCGGTGCGGTCGAAATTAGATCTTCACGATGAAGAAGAAAAATTTTACTAAAAGAATCCCAATCGATGACAGACAAAAAGTTTCATAACATTTTTGAATAAATAACTGTTCTTAGTAGAGAGATGACGTCTATCTCAGGGGTCTTCAACCTTTTTTATAGACGGGCAGCATTATCAATTATTTCAGTTTCGCGGGCTAAAGAAAAACATCACCACACATTTGCTACTTCATTACACAGTCGCTCACTAGACTATAATCTCTCTTAATTACGTCACAAACGAGATTAATTACGTCACACGAGAGGTAACTAACAGACTACAAATCGACATAGGTGGATGCAAACCAAATATTCAAATCTCCTTCAAATATTCAAAGACATTTTCAAAGGAAGCATCACCTCCTTGCTCTTAGTATAGAGATGACGTCAAGTTAGATTTGAATTGATACAAAACCCTAGGGCAGTGGTGTGACAGAGCTCAGGGAACGCTCGAGTTTACATTCCCATATTTAGCAAGAAATAGAAATACAGCGGTTGCTCATGAATCTTTACAACGTTGAAAAGGGCCAGGAAGAAATAGAAAGAGATGTTTATTCATTCATAATAGTCTTAGATCATATTAACATTCCTGCTAGGCAACCAGAAAACCTCGTGTTTGTGACAGATGAGAAAATGCTCCAACAAAAGAACAATAAAGTTAAGTCAATATGCTTTGTTACTGGTACCGGATAGTTTTATGACATCATAGTAAATATGACAAAGAAGCGTCACCAATCTAATTAATAAGGAGTTACAGTAAATGTTGCTCAGGAACAAACTTCAGCACAAAACAAAATACAATGGAACCTCGGCCTACGTCAAATTCGTCACCAATCTAATTTATACACATTGTACTAGTAAATGTTGACTCGGGAATAAAGTTTAGCTCAGTGGGACCTCGGTTGCCGTCGTTAACCAGTTCCCTGGTAATAGGTCGAAAACAGGAATGACGAAAATCAAAGCAGCATTTCCCAGAAGCCACGATCGTTATTAATCAACACTTATTATAACAGCATGCAGCAGGTCGTACATTAAAAGCGTCGTGTAAAAGTCTTCAGAGACAAAACCGTTCACTGTGCACATGGCCGAAGCCTGACCAAAGCCCAATTGATATGCATCGTACCAAGGCCGGATTTACATACTCATGGACCCAGGCGAAACTCATCAGTGGGCCTCTAATATCATAGAAATGTTTCCATGTTTGCATGCTTCAATAATAACTATATATATATTACTGTAATTATTTCGCAATGGCCGAATGTCATCAAGTATACTGTGAGAAATAAGAATTTCAACACAATGTAACACATCATTACGACAAATCAGTTCTAGTTAGCCTCTTATACCAGGGGGCCCTAGGACAATGCCCAACGTGGCCTATTGGTAAATCTAGCAGTTTAGATCCATCCTATTCATCCCATACATGAACAAAAATAAGCAGGGCCCGGTGTCCTCCTGGTCCGATTATATCACATGAAATCACGTGTATTCGTCAAGGTAACGGCGTGGAAAACGATATTGTGACGAATAATTCCCATGAAAAAGTCACATGATGACTTGGACCATTGTTAGGAAATAAAAGAAACCGTTTGTCCCGCAGTAAACACTTTAAAATGAAATGACACAAAGGGAGCGCGATATCACGTCTTTGTGATGTAACATAAAAGATAATTGAACGAGGTCGAAACAGAAGCGGCGTCTCGTTTGTATTATGACGCGTCTCGTTTGTATTATGATGCGAGGTTCCCACAAGTTTTTATTTCATGACAAAACACTTTTGTGTATTCCGGAGTACGTTTGACGACGTCACAAACGACTTCCAGTCAATCGTCACAATGCTTTTATAGCGCTATCAATTACAGGGGGTTGAGAGAAGAGAAATCGTTGTTAAAGGAGATGAAAAGAACTCTTGAGACAGTGGTTTGATTACACAAGATCGTGAAGGATACCGCATGTGAAGAGTTGTCATATAAACCCAGAAAACACCCCTCAATCTATACAGATACCGTAATTGCCGAATATAATAGGCACTCATGTATAATACGCACCCCAACTATGACATCCGGATAGCTGGAAAACCCCTAAACTCATGTATAATACACACCCCAACTATGACGTCCAGATAGCTGGAAAAACTCTGTATCCGTGCATAATTTGCACCCTGAATATGGGGTCCAAATATACGATAGAGGACTCTAGCACTATCTAGCGGTAAGCTCAAATCGGTTGTTGCACAGGTGACACAGAGAAGAGCACACTTGGAAGTACAGTGGTTTTACGAGCACTTCTATACTAAGGTACACAAATATTGTACTGTACAGAACTTGACATGGGAATTTATTCCGAATTATGAGAACCATTTTAAAGATAGAGTACAGTGGATTTAAAAGCACTTGTAAACTAAGTTAATACTATGTATTTAATATGTTAGACGATAGCTCCATTTAGTGTGTCTGAGATAAGGAAACTTCATGATTTATTCCAAGTTAAACACTGCAATGTTTTACAATACTAAACAGATCGACCGTGCCCTTGTGGAAGTCTTTAATAGTTAATCGCCTTTAATCATAATCAGACTCTAACTACAATACAGCAAGTCAGATGAACTCTGGATTATATGGGAAAGAAAACTGCAACGAACGAAATGTGGACACAGAATCTGGAACACGAAATCCAAACTCATCAGGTTATTGAGAAAGTTTTGCCAATTGCTCGCCTATGAGTATTGTCTCAATTACAGTTACTATTCAGCAGTCAGATTTACTGCCTTCATTCGGGAAGTAAGCTTATAATAACCGGTTACACAGAAACTACTAGAAGTATATTTAAGAGAAAGTGGATTTAATTAAGATTCCTGACATTCCTATGTATCTGTTCACTCTCCTCTACACATAGTTTCAATCACATAGCATAGCGACCTCTGAACTTTGTACTTTGATCTCATAGCTTATGTTTGATGCTGAATATCGCGTTACGGTCTCGCAAGGTTGTACAAGTAAAGCAAGGGATTTTGTAAAATCCTCGTTTTGATCAGGTATTTCATGTAATTTCTAACAATTTTGCGTTAGGATTAAGGATTAGTGGGTGGGTGATGTCTATATCACTCACAAAAACGGGGGTTTCTGAAATATTTCGGAGAATTTCACGGAATAATTAGTTTCACAATATATATATATTCATACAGAGCTACAATAACACTAAGCGGACTCTCCTCTGTGGCTAGTGATATAACGTATTTACGATGTGTGAATTCTGAACTCTGATCTCATAGCACTAATGTTACTGTTTATTAAATTACGTATATATATAGAACCATAGGAGTAGAAAGCAAGCAGCAAGAGATTTCTTAGAGTAGTTTACCTAGCCTGTACGAATGACCAAAATAATACTCAAAAAAGTATTAAGGATATTTTCTGTTGTACATTGAATTAAAGCCCTAGGATTAGATGATTAATTGCACGTACACTCAAGAGGCCGGTGGTGCAAAATCTATGGACATAGAAAGCAAGGAGCAGGGTGGATTGGCCTACCCTGAGAGTAGTGTACCTACCCTGTGAAATGACTAAAATGATACTAAAACAAGTATACACTCGCTCGCATACAAACACTATTTGCAGTACGATTCGTTTGATTTATAATTATTTTTTTGACGCATTCGTTGCATAGGTTGTAAGTCATTCAGACTATATCTGTTTTACATTGGATTAAAGTCCGTGGTTCAATGGAAGATTAAGTAATGCTAAGGAGTCGGTTGGGCAAATTCTAGCACTTGATCTGAAGTACAGCAGATCATACAGACAAACAGCATTTTTCTCTAACAACAAAGCAACTGACATATTATTCCATCATAGAAAGCATATCATAACAATTACGTCTCACACAGAGACATATAAATATACGGACAGGACTTATATTGTTACGGAACAATCGTCGAGAGTTTATAAATAAACTATTATTTTCTTCCATTGTTCATTCGGTACGAATAAATTACAAACGATTCAAATCATAACAAAGAGATATGTGAAAGTACCTTTTTCCCAGCGTTGCCATTGTGCCGTCATTCCATCTGTTTTGTTACTCAACAAAGGTGTTTACAATGTCGATTATGTCGTCGCAGCGGGAGCCATTCAACGTACACGGACTAATAACAACTGTCACATCATAATAGGAATATTTAACTTCATTCCTACGTCACAATAAATTTCTGAAAAAAATAAGTTGAATAAAACTTAATATTATTATTACGAATGTGACAGAATTATTTTTTTTTAATTAAATCAATGCGATACAATATTTTTCAATTCACTATTTATCAATAACTATATTGAGCGCTAGCAAACAAACTCGACGCTGCCCATGTAAACCTTTAGGAAGCAGCCAGTCAAAACTAAAATAGTTAAGTAATATTTTTTCGGCCGAAAGGCAACCTGCACGGGAACAAGGGATGGCTCAGGTGAGGTTCGAACCCACAACATCTCGGTTGTGAGTGAAGCGTGCTCGCTACGAATTAGATACAGTACTGACTCTGTATCACCACCTAGCGGTGGTTGTAATCCAATATTTAAACCAGTGGTTTGAAGGGGCTACACCCTAAAGTTGCAGTTGTCCCACACCCTAAACGCGGCAAAATAGTTTAAATAATAATCATGTGATCATCGAGCGAACGCCTATGTTGCTGATAGTTACTAGAGTTTTAGCATTCTATTCTAGATCATGCGAATGAATCAAAGTACATGTCATTTCCTATACGCATGTAACAACTAATATAAAATGTCACGTAGCGTTGTTTAGGTCCCTTCTCACACTGACTATGAAGCAATAAGCACTGGTTATCTTAGTAGTAGTAGTATAGGGAATAGAATCCTACATACGCAACAGTAGAAAATATTTAACTGACGTCCGGTTTCGATCATAAATTGACTTATCATAATAAACTACTGAATTCAAGATGAAGTCTAATCAGAAGTGGAATCCGATCCACATAAAAAGGCGAGGAATGGCAAGGAATAATAGCATTTCATCTAACGAAGATTATGCAGCTCATTGTACTCTATATAGCAAAAATTCCCCTTATGTCAATTCTGCTGGACGCTATCAAGTATCCAAGGGTACTTATTCCATAACATTATATAAGATATTAATAGCTTATATAGAAATAAAACCACGAGTAGGTACTTGAACTAGGACAGATATTTCGACATACAAAAATGTGATAACATAACGAAATGTTTAAAATACAAAAAAATAAGTGCGGGCATATCAAGTGCTGAAACTCGAACTATATTATGACATCGACTGCATATTATTGCGTAATAACGAGCACTCGAAACGTAACAATGATTTCAAATCGAGATATTTGAAAAATAACAACACTACTCAAACGAGTTCTGAGATGGTTCAAAAACGCCCTTATCAAGTCAAGCATCACATTGTTGTTACTGTCAACCAGGATGTTTTGCTGACGTATGAGATGTCAATTCATGACGTAATAATTACAACATATGCTGAAGAGGATTTCGATATTTGCGGGTCTGGCAGAAAAATAGGGTTTAACGGCTAAAGTAAAGGTATTTGAAATGTAACACAACCATACTATCAATCACGCGCTAACTCAGTTGTTCTTAACCCGGGGTACGAGGAAGCGTTTCCGAGGGGTGCGAAAGAAGTTTTTAAATTTTCGATGGAAACTTTAAAAAAAGGAGCATCGCGGAAATACAACGATACCAAACCATACTAAAACCTGCAGCCCCAGCTAAATACTAACTACCGCTGTACAATATTGCTACCAAGATTACGGCATTCTTGTCTTGTTAGCGGGAGTGTCTTGTAGTGTCTACACAACTGTGTTAAATAACTGATATATCAAACAATAGACGCTCAACCTTCCGTATACAGTACTGTCTAACTGGCGCTTACAGTATACGCTGTTCTATTAACAAAAAGCATGAAAAATACTAATAACTAGCATCTCAATCTAATGACTTACTTTATAGATCAACAGCAAAACAAATGAATCAAGCGTACAGCACAACTGGGATAGGATAAAGAAGGCAAACCAAGAAAAGACGCTAAAAAATCATTTGTGTTTTGTTATTATTACTCCCGTGGATTCGGATCAAACGTAAATAATTATTACTAAGGATTTAAGTGATCATTTTTTGATGATTACTGATTGCTTTGACCTGTGACGTAAATAGGGTCAGAGGGGATCAATGAAACCATGGAAATATCTACGGTAAGGCAGTTTGTTTTGAGACGTTCATATATTAATATACAAATACGGGAAGGAACTCACCCAGTGAGCTTGGAATTCAACGTCCAAATTGTGTTTACTTGAATGAGTCCCTCAGACGATCCTTTAGAACTTTGTAAGCTGGATCCCTGGCGGCTAGAATACCCCTGGTGAGGAAAAGTACCACTGGTTATTTTGTCGGTAACCTGAATTAGAATTGTGCTACAATTATGCAGAACTCTCGCTGTTTCTTTGCAAATTAGTTCAATTAATTACGGATATTCAATGACGCATATTAATATTATGCACTGAAGTTTCAATAAGCTATATTTTCTACCGTATAACAGAAAACTCAGTGAAGAGTTTCGATTCGAAGTGAAAAATGGAAATAATAATGATAGGAGAAGAATCGTGCTTCTTCTTAAAGGGCTCCGTGCGAGAGATTTTCTCGCATATTGTCTGACTTTTGTGCTACAGAATTATAAACACAAATACTGGCAATTTTTGGATTCTTCACTATTTCAATCACAGTAGAACTCCCTTTAATAGTCTTGATAAAAATTTAACTACTGCTTTGTGTACAAATTATTCAAACTATGTACATGTCAGTTAATTACAAGTATTTTATTGTGGACATGGTACAAGATAATATGAAAGAATGAAATGGTCATGAAGCAAGTCTCAGATTACTTCACTTTAAGATAAAGTCAATTCAGCATTAAACTACAATCTGAAATTAACAGGAGATCTACATAAAATATATATTGAATTAAAGATTATACTTGATTGCAATAATATTGTGCCGTTGTGGAGAAGAAAAATTAAAACTTTGTTAGATGAGACCTTGGTTCATAAATTTTAGTTTCGCGCAGGGTTTTTGTGATTTTATATAAATTAATTTTCTGAGTGCATCATTTTCACCATATGTGACGTAGCATGGGTTTCTAGCACCCAGGCAAGGTGTATTGAGCCCTCTATTAACACACCGGCAACAGAATCATGTTTTAACTCTGTGTTGGAATACTAAAGCAAGCCATGAGTTGGCTGGTTTGATCATTTCATCAGCAAACGCAAATGCTGCAGCACACAGTAAACCCAACTGCACTTAAATATTTTCTACTACTAAGATGACCAGTGTTTATTGCTAGTCAGTGTAAGAAGCGCTTTGTGACATATTATATTCGTTGTTACATGTGTATAGGGAATGACATGATATATATACTTTGATTCATTCACATGATCTAGAATTGAAGTAAGTAACAGTTATACATCTGTAAATAAAGTCATCAACAGCAAATATCAGAGCTAGAAAAAGTTTCAATGGAATGATACAGCTCATCATAGCAGTGCAAAAAAAATACTGAGTAACAGATTGAATAAGCTCACTTGAATAACAAAAAAACAAATCTACATTTCAGTGCAATTCTACTTCCAGCTAAATATTGCATTAACTAACTTGAAACACACAAAACAATACCAAGAAAAATGGGAGAAAATATGTACCGTTCGATAACAGTCTAACTATCTATCACCATTCACCTACTTGTGATGGTCCCAGGCCAAACTCGTAAGTGGGAACCAAAATTTATGTTTCGATAATCAACTACTACATCGGCAGTATCAGATAAAGGGGGTAAATGCCCCACTAGGACTATAAATCACAAAACCATTGAAGTTTTGTTACCTGTTTCATATTAATTCTAGTCATCAGTGGACAGAAACACATATAATAATATCAACATAATCAATACTATTCAACTATATTCTGGCTATGTGGGGTTAAGTGTTGATATTGTACCTGCTGTTAAATCTGGGTTCGATTCACCCCACTATATGAGTAACCAATTCAAGGTCACATAATATAACATACACCAAAGCCTACACCACTGAGAGTCATTATCGGGAAACTCATTTGGTAACCAAAAAACCTGTATTAAACCGTGAACTATATTGTTAACGTTTGAAATGTAGTGACTGATAAGAAAATGGGAATTTCAACTACACCGGAATGTTTTCCTAGATAACACAATGAATAGACACTGATAAAATAATGCTATGATATTAGGATAATCCTTGAGTGGTCACTGATAAGAATTGATTGTGAGCTGATATAAAATATTGGGGCGGCTGAAGATAATTAATACCAAGATCATGAGTGGTTACTGATAAGAACTGATTACATGATAAGATCTGATCAAAATCATTAAAATTTTCCCCATCGAAACGACTCTACTCTTAATGTTTGGAGATATCAGAAAACCTGCAATCCTGAGTGTTGGGAAGATATTCTGACAAATACAGTGGAAAATATTTGAAGAATGTTTGCATTTGCATAACATGGGTTCCTGCATAATCCATAGACAGTAGCATGGATACGATCCCATCGACAGAAAACATACAATTACAATGCTATATTACAATGTGAAAAAAAGAGATGAAGATTTCAGAACATTTTAAATCCCTCAGTCATTTTAAAGGCACAAAAAACAGAAGCTCAGAACATAATGGAAATGGATCCAATAAAGTTTTCCAAGATTTTCTGGGGGGGGTGGTCGCAAGATCGTTGATAAAACAATAGTTGAAAGACCACTGTCAATCTGGCAGAATTTTAGGTTAAATTAGCGTAATTCTAAAAAAACGGCAACTCGAAAGTTAACCATCGGCTAACGCGTTAACAATGATTCATGACATTTTATAACGAAACTTCCATTTCGGGTAATTTTTGTTGAAGGGGGTCGTTATATTGGGTTGCTTTATGGGTCACGTTACCAAGAAGGTTGAATACCACTGCAATAAAGGGATACAAGTGCAATATATGAGAGAAAACAAATCAAATCTTTAACGGGTCAACTTCTCCGGGAAATCAATCTTTGATAAGACACTGATACTGATAAGAAAATGAAATATAAGGAACTGATAAGATAACTGATCTTGAAATGGGGAATCTACACTGGAATGTTTTTATTGATAACACAATGAAAAGATGAGATAAGAGCTGATAAAATAATGCTATGATATTCGGATAACCCAGGAAATAGCTGATAACGACACTGATAAGAACTGATTACATGGAAATAATAAGAAAACTGGTTTTGAACCAGCAACACTACACTACATTGAAAGTTCAACAATCTCTAAAGAACTCACTACTTTCTGCATTCCAAAGAAGTCTCTTCGTCATTATACAATATCTGTTCACTCTCTCATTACTCCTGCACGTTCTTTGGTTTTTTATTCTTTTTTCCAAGAAGCTTCATGAGACCTTTGCTGATGTAATATGGCTTCTCTTGTGAGCCATCATTCTTCTCAAGATCTTCCACTAATATAAATGATGTAACAGTAAATATTTAGGATTCATGCAAGACTTGTGGTCGAAAAGTTTGCTTACAGAATAAACATGCAGCAAAATAGAGTCTAATACTTCAGTTTTTTTCACCCTCTTATTTTAGTTTTCAAAGTGCTTAATTCAGGGAAACAACGAAACATGAAAAATATATTTCTAATAAAAGGGATTCGGTTATAGAACAAAATAGTCAAGATCTGGCTGCTAGAGATAGGGCCTGGGGAAAATCGTTCTCGGACCTGTGTAACTCGCACTAATTTGGTTGGAAAGGGTCCAACCGTGTGGTTTTCTATAGCGAAAAACTGCTAGGGGAGACATTCCAGAGGCATCTTTTTTGAATATATAAAACCCCATCATTACGTCAGTTAAGATACCCGAGATTAGTGGATTTTAACCTTTTTTTCAATCTTCCCTTTTCCTGATATTTGTTTGGCCAGCGACCCCCTAAACCTACTGATCTAAACCGAACTTTGTGAGATTTTGCTCAAGTATAAATATTAGTTTTAATATTTGACAAACAGAACCTCGAGTCTCCCAAATTACATATCTGCAATCTACTTCGCAGCTTGGTGGACAGATTATTTTTACTAAGCTGAATTTTTTCTTAACCAAGAAACCTTTAAGGGGCAAC
Organism: Halocynthia roretzi; assembly: GCA_013436055.1. Taxonomy (NCBI): domain Eukaryota; kingdom Metazoa; phylum Chordata; class Ascidiacea; order Stolidobranchia; family Pyuridae; genus Halocynthia; species Halocynthia roretzi. Next base: position 89,457 of record QRAM01000317.1, read on the forward strand.
GGTAGTAAATCAATTTCTTGCTAAAGATGGGGTTATTTATGTGAATTTGAACACCTAGAGCCCCAATAGCACCCCCTGATCTTTGTGAGCCCCTTCAAGAGTTCACAGCACCCAGAGTAGAGTGCCCTAGATTTAGATCTTCCTTACAGAAACAGAGGAAAATCGTATCCACAGCCATTCCATAAGTGTTGAAGAAACCGGCTGCGATTATGTACGATCCGATTCCAATCACCTAAAAAAATAATCCTAAAATTAGATCCTATTATAAAAGATACGTCTCGATATTCAATACCAGAACTTACCACAATAGGCATCCAGTAATAGTTGAGAGTTGGTACATAATCCCTGACGTATGAGATTTGATTTCCAAAGAATGCCCAACTCAACGCAACAAGTCCAGCCGTCACGATCAACTTGCCTGTGAAATGTAAAACTTGCATTCATTTAACTATATCAAATAATTTGAACTACATTGAAATGAACATAAATCATTTTACCATTACAGCATTTAGTCCGGTTCATTCAACGAATATATGGAGACTTATAATTGAAAAACAAAATCACTGACCCATTAAGAGCAGGAAGTCGGTGACTTTGTCGACTACTGCCACCCTGATGATGTTCCGCATGAGCAGTTTGAATGCTTCCTTTGCAGACCAGCAGAAGTTTTTGCCGTACACGGCGATCTGAAAACAGAAATGTTCATAAATTCTTGATATTAAGAGTTAACATCAATCCTACCTCTCACCCTTAACACTAATTTTGCCCCTTACCAAAAGCTGCCCTAACCAAATGTAACCAGGTTCTCTCCAAGATACCATTGTATATAGCTACGGTCAGTAGTCTGTTAGTTTTGTATCGTGTGTTTCACTCACCATAATGTAAGCATTCTTGTTTAAAAACTTCATGAATTTCTCCAGGCACCAAAAACAACATTTACAGCATTTGAGGACAAACTTCGCCACTTTGTTCTCGGCTCCCTTGAGTTTATGATCGGCGTACTCGAGTAAGACTCGAATTATCTGAATGATTGCGATGATGAACGCTCCGAATGCCAATGAACCAGTGTGGTACCTGAATAATAGGAAAATTATTAAAACAAATTCTTGTACGGTTCAATTCTAGATCATGCGAACGAATCAAAGTACATATCATGTCATTTCTTATACACATGTAATAGTGGATATAATATGTCACAGCAGATCCCTTCTCACACTGACTATGTAGCAATAAGCACTGGTTATCTCAGTAGTAGAAGATGTTTAACGCAGCTGGGTTTATTAATCACTCATCATCATATGCAGTTACTAATAATATATGTGGTTCATCTCATTCTAACAAATTAAAACCTAAAAAATTAAACAATCTGGTTTTACTCATTGTTCTACCTTACCTCAAGGATCTTCCAAAAGCAGAGAAGAGTGGAAGTGCTGGGATGTCTTGTGGTTTCTTCCACGCCCAATAATATGAAGCGAATGCTCCTGAAAAGGCAAATAAAAATTTACTAGAACTTCACAGGAATTATCACTTTATTCAATTGAGTTCTGGCTCAAAGTTACTATGCGTACTATGCATGGGTATAGACAGTGCTGCCAGATCGTGCTTATTCTAAGAAACATGCTTATTTTTATTTGCGTGCTTAGTTTGGCTTATTTGACGTGGAGAGTATCTTATCACATATGTTGGTTACGGCTATGGGTATCCCGTAATTTATGAGATGCACGAGCTGATTTCCAAAGACAAAGGACTGCTGAAGCAGATCATTTCTGATTGGAAATATTATGAGTGATTTGATCTTTCTCGCTCAAATAAAAAGATTTTCCGAAAATTTCTGTTTTTTTTTTGCAGTGAGATGTTTTCTGAATTTGCTTATTTTTCGGTCCAGGCAGATGGTAGACCCAAGTATAGATCTTTTTCAGCTATCTCGATGTAATAGTCGGTCGGTATGGGTATTATACATTGATTAAGAACTTTTCAGCTATCTGGACGTCATATTCTCGGGGTGCGTGTTATACATGAATGGATATTATATTTGGAAAATGACAGCAGTTTTTAAAGAAGGGCACAATAGTTCAACTTACCAGCAAGAGTGCATTCACCAAGTGCGATTACCCAGTTGAGAAGCCAGAAGAGGCCAAATGCAGCCACAACTTGGAGCCAAATCACATTCTGGTGAAATCTGGGGTGGGAAAAAGATCATTTGAAATTGGATATAGTGATAAATTAATGTTTATATCTGTTACAGGCAAATCAAACACTCCCTAAATCGAGAATCTCGGACAGTTAGTAAGTTCATGTGAATACTTACAAGGATTCTCCTCCGTATCCAGTGAAGATACATTTGACTGCACTTGTGTTGTAGAACTGGTGCGAAGGCTGGTTCCATTCCTGTTCAAAAATAGATTCAAAAAATGTGATAAGGAGTACATCAAGCATTCGATATCGAAATGAAATACTAGTGGTAAAATTGCAGGCCATTCATAATACGGTAGATAGGTGAATCAAAGTATACATCATGTCATTTCCTATACACATGCAACAACGAATATAATATGTTGCGTAGCGCTGTTTAGATCCCCTTCTTAGACTGACTATGTAGCAATAAGCAATAATGACTGTATAAGCATTCTATTCTATAGAACATGGGAATGGATCAAACTATGTCATGTCATGTCATTCCCTTCACACGTGTAACAACTAATATAATATGTTGCATAGCGCTGTTTAGATCCCTTCTCACACTGACCATGTAGCAATAAGCACTTGGTTTAGCAATAAGCTAACTTACCGTAATATTACAAACTGTATTAATGTCTGTGCTCCCATTCTGATACATCTTGTAGACAGGGTCACCAGATGTCGCAAGAAACAATGCAGTCGCAGACCAGTACGAAACTATGATCACAGCTAAAAGAAACGTCACTAGAGGGTAGAAGAGAGTTGATATCATCATACCAACGGCCCTGCCAAGAAAAAAATGAATTCGTTCACATGAAAGATTAAAAATGTTTAAATATGAACCTATATATTTATATTACAGGAAAACGAGAGAATTCTGCAAAAAAATTTGAGAAAATAGTTCTCTACCAAAAAGCCAGAATGGAAGAAATTCACCCAGGGTCATATCTGTTACGATTTAACGGCGTGAGGATGCAAAGTAGGGAGCTGTCTTTTCACAAATGCTTAATTCATCTCAGCCTCGTGCTGTGATAGTGCGCAGAGATATTGCGGAGAGTTTTCTCTCTCCCATATTCCCCATTTTATTTGTGGATTGAAGTGAATTTTACCCATGATACGCATACCCCCATGCGAATATATATTAGAATTATCTCAATAGGATTATGTAGCTTCTGGTCACCACCAGCGTGAATCTCCAGGGATTATACAGTTTCTAACGTGTAAAGGAAGAATAGGAGTTCTAATTTCAAACCCTGTTTTCGCTTTCATGAGTATTGAGTGTGAGTATGTTGAATTATTTTCCTGAAATTGGGTTCAATTCGCGCATGATTAGATTACACATAACTTGTACGTGGGTAGATTAGATTTCCACATTTTGAAGTACGAGTTACGGCATCTCACTATTTATAATGAAAGGAAAAGTTTAAATGGGAATTACTTGGATGCTTCTATGATGACCTGGATCGCGATCAGGATCCTCTTTCTCAAGAAGATGACGAGAAGAAGGAAAATACCCAGCAGGACGCACAGGATGATAACTAACAAGAAAATATTCAATTAAACATCGTCTCAATATGTGGTCAATATGAGATCAAGATCAGGTTGATACTTACAGAATGCAAGCCATGTATCTTCAAGAGCTAGATATGTATCCAGGCTGGTCGTGAAGCCAACTGATACAAGAGATTGATTTGCTCCATCTACTGTTTTTAGTCTCTGAAAATTTCAAGGTTAGGTTAGGTTTTCAAGGTTCACTCTTAGCTTCTTAGTGATAGAATTTACATGTTAGAGATGATCCTTGAAGGAATATTAAACTGTACTGATGGGTGTAAGAGTCTAATTATGATACTGTATATATACAGTTGGGAATCCCTTATCCTGGGGAATTACTGGGATGGAAAGTGTTGCGGATTCTGAATTTTTTTGTATTTCGTAATATTTTTATTTATTTTAACTTAACATTTTTTTTCCTGTACTTAATGTACAGGATGATGATGGATCCAAGAGGTTACTATAACCTTGGTGATGGTCACCATCATAGCTAAAGTGACCCTTGCATTGCCAGTACCCTACTAAACAGCTGGGGCGACTGTGAGCAGGTCAATGTGCCTTACACGAGGACACGGAGATAACTCAGGCGAGGCTCGAACCCGCAACCTCTTGATTGTGAGACGAGCTCGCTTCTGCTGAGCCTCCCTCACCACCAGTTTATTAAATGAACAAATGAATCCTACCTGCCACTCTGTGTAAGTGTAATAGGTTCCGAAACCCATAACAGCAAGCAGAGAAAATATTGTTATCCAGACCATTGGACCAGCGATCCATCTCATGATAACAATCCAGAGGAAAGAAATGATTGCGGCGATGAGAAGACCGCTGCAGATAAAAATTTGGATTTATTTCTTATGCAAACGATTGGTAATGTTATAGAAGCAAAATGATAGATATAAGGCAAAAGGTCTCTGGTTGTGTGCAGATAACTCCTAGGGTTCTTGACTCGCCGCTCTCAAAATTTACACGATGCATTGAGAACAGGCAGACTGAAAAGGTTACCTGCGTCGCTCTGCTGAATGCGAGAGATGTTTACCAAATTCAGTATAAAAAATGTGTCCAAATGCATGAATATCAAAGAAACTGTGTGTGTGTGTGAGCAAAATACACAATGCACAAAATTTACAAATGGAACCAGGGTTATGGAGTTGAATTTTAAAAATTTCGACTCCACTCCATATCCCTGATGGAAAAACAGGAATCTGACTCAACGATTGGTCAAAACCTAATAGAAAACAATAGAAATTACTTACACTAATATCCAATACCAAGCTACTGTGAAATCAGCAAATATTTTCATTCCGATGTCCTGCGCATTGAGATAAACTTGAACGGCTTTCGTACCAATATCTAAACTTCCACCGGTCACTGGTATTTCGTCTGCATCCTAATTCAGATTGAAAATATGTATCAAATTTCTGGTGTAAGTGGAGATGTACCCTACTTTCAGATGGATTACCCGCGAGTTCTACATGGTTTTGTATAAAAAATCAAGGGTGCAGATTATCCTACTAAGCGGGTTATATATGTTTTTTTACGAGATCTCTTGTGTTGGTTCACATTCGTTAACCTTTGACTTGACACGTTTCTTTGTTTGATTGTATTCTGTCACATGTGCTGCGAGTAGAGCATTTCAGTTATCTGGACGTTATAGTTGGGATACGTACAGTGG
>QRAM01000317.1:95995-114526 GCA_013436055.1 Halocynthia roretzi
AGGAGGGGAGGAGGGGAAGAGGGGAGGAGGGGAGGAGGGGAGGAGGGGCAACTCAGAAATTTTTCAAAGCTGAATATACCATGTATATTATTAAATTAATTAAATTTTTAGCCATTTTCAAAATTTATTGGAAAATGATTAAGTTCTGTTTATAAAGCATTCTCTCCTGTGTCATAATTAAATAATAAAATGATGAAAAATTATTTATGGTTCATTATTGTTTAGATTTTGAATTACAAATGTATGGGGACACCAAAATTTTCTAGTGCTTAGGACCTCTAAGGGTCTTAATCCGGCCCTAGATGCGTATTATACATAGGAATACAGCTTTTCCATCTATCTGGGCGTCATAGTTGTAGTGCGTAATATATTCACAAAATCACGTTAATAATTCTTACCACGATAGTTGAATTTTGATTCGCTGTTAAACCATTAACATTGGTCGCGACGAAACTGGCAGCATCCTTTAATACTTTCGGGATGCAACGACCGACGATCGGAGACATTTCGATGTAATATGGAGCACATTTACCAGACGTGGCGATGATGGATCGAAGATCTTCTGCTCCATTAGTCTGAACAATAAAATAAAATAAACTCTGTAACCCATGGCGATCTAAAACTAAGTGAGACCTCTTGTGCGCCAACTAGCAGGAAAGTTGTGATATATTAGGGAATTCCATTCATTCCGAAATCCGAAACACTTTCGATCCCAGGAATTTCGGATTATTAACTGTATTATCACAGTAAGTCCCCTAGCTACGAACATTCGTGTTACAAACTTTCGAAGATACTAAACACGACTGAAAAAATTAAAAACTTGCGGGAATGGTGTAGTTTGCAAACCCATCGCTTAGCGCGTGATTGTCAACAACAACACACATCTCACAGCCTCTCTCAGTCACGTGTAGTCTTTCTCACGAAGTAGTTGTACTGTGTATTAAGTGATTGTTATCGCGTTTGTATTTATTATTCAGAGATATTTCGAACCCAAAATGGCAGGAAACAAGAAAAAAGGTAGTGGAAGTGAAACGAGTGTATCTAAGAACCGATGTGGCTGTATAGGCATTACCTGTGTATTTATTTTTATTGTGTTGGATTTACGAACAATTCAAGTTAAGAACAACCTCTTGGAACCTAATCGGTTCGTATGTCCGGGACTTACTGTAATTCTAAATTGAATGACAAAGAAAGCTTCCTGCAAATGGTTTCATTCTGATAAATTTTGGTATTCTTACCCCGCTATTAAAAGTTTCCTCGATGTTAAAACCATAATCGCATATGAAATTGCTCCAGCTGAATTCAAGGTTATCTATTGCGTAATTCGATATCTCTGTGTTGGTTACTGTGGAGCCTGCTGCAGCAGCAATTGCAGCTACCGTAGCTGTTTGAAGCCTGGCATAATCAGCAAACCAAGTCCAACTAGTGGTTGGACATGCGTTGACACAAACCTGAAAAAAAAATATTGATTGGTTATATTGCAGCGTTCAATTCTAGATCATGCGAATGAATCAAAGTACATATCATGTCATTTCCTATGCACATGTAATAATGGATATATTATGTTGCGAAGCGCTGTGTAGATCCCATCTCACACTGACTATGTAGCAATAAACACTGGTTATCTTAGTAGCAGAAAATGTACAATTGCAGTTGGGTTTAGGCCATAAATTAGCTTCCCATAATAAACTACTAAATTCAAGATGAAATCTAATCAGTTATACAGATGTGGAGTCAAGAATGCGCAGGTGCAGTATAAAGGCATAGGATAAACAATAACATACCACCTAACAAAGATTATGGAGTTACAAATATATATGGTTCGCCATATGGTATCACAAAAAGACAGGATTGATAACTTCACTCACACTTTCTTTTACTCTGTATATGGAGTGAAAAAAGTGAGAGACTCATCCTTTTTTTATGGAGTAATTGGATGGGCAAAGAACGGGCAAGATTTGAACTTAGGCAAGCTATTCATCACTCTATTTATATGAGGGTAATTTGAGGCAGCCATTCTCAACGCCCTAATACATTTGAAGGGAGACTCAGACTAAAAATCTAAGAAGGGCTTCTAAGTAGGCCTTTTCCTACCTACGGAAAGGCAGATTCAGGAGATGCCTCCATGACTTGCCCTCCATATATACCTGTATAATCTTGTTTGCAAAAAAAACATTAATTTTTAATATTATATCACTTACCTGTGTTGTTGGACATTGGAAATTTAATATGGTTGATGGACTCGCACATTTCGTCAAATCGAAGAAGAAAACATTTGTTTTGTTTCTGAGAAATAAAAATATATTTATATGTTTCATCTATTTTATCTATTTCACCAATTAAATAGTCAATAATGATTCATTATCACTTACGACAAATCAAGATCTCCATATTTCACTCCACAAATTCTCCCCTGGTTGTCAGTGGGGTAAAGAAGCATAATAGGATCTCCATTGAGCCAGGCTGAAGAGAACATACAATATGAAAAAACATATCTGTTAGCGTGACCTTCAGAAAATAGCGCCTACATCAAGCACTCAAATTGAGCTCCTGCCAAGGTGTGATATGCCTTGACTAGCAAGTACATGTAAATGACTAGCATGAGATACATGGCAATATAATATCTTAATAGTTACCGTATTTCCAGTCTCATATGACGCACTATTTTTCCTGAAAAATTACCGTGCGTCTCACCACTATAACCACTCTTACCACTTTTCCAAAACAATACCTAGGTAATTATAGCGTCTCACCACTTGTAACGTCTTATGAGACGGGAAATACGGTATATAGTTCTTTACAACACGTTTTCCATTTCTTTACAATGATAAAACAACTCACCAAAAACACCTATAACGATGTATCCGAGAATGAACACGAAAAAGATGAAACAACAGATGATGTCGGTACAAGAGCGATTCTTGATCGGTCCTTCAGATGGATCTCTGCTCCTTGGCTTTCCTTAAAAACAAAATAAAGAATCCAGAAAAGGGATATTGAGGCTAATGATTTCCCATGTTTTGAACATTCCATGAAAATGTCTTCAACGAATTATGCGAAGTTGAGGCGAATCATGTTTTCATTGTTAGCTTCATATATTTCTATTTATTAATAAGTTATTATTATTCCTTGTTGGTAATTTCATATCATTGCACTGCAATCTCCATTAGATGACAAGTGATCAACTTTCCTTGCCTCTTTATGTGTTTATGCAGTCTGAATCCACATCTGTATATCTGATAAAACTTCATCTTGAATTTAGTAGTTTATCATGGGAAGCCAATTAAGTGATGAAACCCAACTACAGTCGAACATTTTCTACTATTAAAATAACCAGTGCTTATTGCTACATAGTCAGTGAAAGAAGGGATCTTAACAGCGCTACACGACATATTCGTATATGCTACATGTGTAAAGGAAATGACATGATATGATTTATTTCCATGATATTGATACACTTCAAAATATTACATTCACCTTGGTCATCCACTTTATCGTTTCCACAAAAGCAACACATTATAACACCCTACTACAAGCTATATGCTGAAGGACTAAAAGAAAAATAAATTACGACTACAAGCTGCCAGACTAAATAATTCGAGATGCTGTGCGACATTAAACGAATCATCTTGTTTCGAAAGGCTGCAAGACATTTAATTAACATTGGCCCAAGCTTTTTAAACAACCAGACTCCCATGTGGCATTCTTCCTAACAATTCAATGTGTTTGCTACAAGTCATCCGTAATATGGAAATCAGATCTAATCGCTAGATGGCAGTAAAGAGACAAGCATATTTTGTAGAATGGAATATCTGTATTATCAGGCCACCTATCAAAATGAGCCAGCAGAGCCTTAATCCAGCACGGCCTGCACGTTCTTTCTTTTAGTAGTTAATCTATAAAAAGCCTGCCTCCTGTCTCGTGTTTTTCAGTGGCCTTGATCAATCAGTTGTCAAATCTAATTTTCGAACTCAGACAATAAAGAATGTTGTAAACTACACGTAGCAGTAACAAATTCAATAAAATTTAATGATTAAACACGGCCTTGTTTTTATGGCCGTCAACAGTGGCGACTCCTGGAAAAATAGAATGGAGGGAATGTAAGCTTCACATAACAGTATAATGTACTGCTTATACCACCCTCACGAATTGTAAAGATGATTCTGGGATGAGCTGCGCCGAATGCATCTTATCGTTGCTTGATTAAGCATCAACCGCCAACAAATATCGTTATGAATGTATTGAATATAAAATATAAAGACCTTTTTGTTATGAAGTATTCGTTAGTTTCACATTATTCTAGTCTGAGGTTGACGGAGTCATATACCTATCAGTTTGAGAACCTTGAACTTGGGCTAGAATAATCTATTCTGACCTCAGGGAGATTTTGCTAACTAAAAAATATCAGTTTCATTATTTGACAAAGAGAACCTCGAGTCTCCCCTATCACATATCTGTAATCTACTTCGAAGCTTGGTTAGCAGTTTTATCACGTTAAATCATTTCTCGACCAAGTATAGAGATTGATAAGCCAACGGCAGTAATTTTATTTCCTGCTAAAGCTGGGGATAATTATGTAAAAACCTAGTGACCCCTGCCCCCTCAAGACTTCACAGCGCCCACATGGGGCGGGTTCCACGTTATTAACCACTGGTTTAACCCATCATAATTTAAGTTAAGTTAAGAACCATAGTTGTACATGATTCACTGTTAGTTCCCATTACTTTTCCTGTCTATTTGATCGCTTTGTCAATCAACAAAATTAGAATTAGTCAATGGCAATATTAGTTTCAAATTATACGTTATTACGCAGCGTTCTGTCTACGAAAATTCCCATAATCCTGACACAAAGCCTGTTAACAACCTCACGAGATCGAAGCGATCCCTCAATTACGGATTTGTAAAGGTCTGAGAAGTTAATTACAGTATTGATACATCGCTATACGAGACATTGGATATTTGTTTATTATTGTGTCGGAATAAGGCTCTTAGCAACTGAGAAAGACTATAATTATTGTCTCTATGATAATTCAAAAGAATACATAAGCCCTCCTTGATACTTAATTCAATGCCTCGTTGAAACATTCGAAAAATATTTATTATTGAAGGTTTATTGCGTAACAATAAATGCTGATTAAACTCTTTAAGCGGTTAACTGATGGCGTGCATGAAAAACTTTGAAACGCGCTTTTTGCATAACCAAATGGTCGTAAACGTGTTCTTTTGAAGACCAAGCCTTTCAAAATAAAGTTTCATTCTTGTTGTGAGCGGTTTGTATTGTTCTGTTTGTTGATTCCATGTTATACAAAAGATTGTGTAAAAGACACAAAATGTTAGAATTAGGTAACATGTAGACATTTTGTTTTTATGAAGTGGTTACCAATGGGTCACGGAGATTTATTTACGAAAAATGATGATGCATGGTCACAAAAAGGTTGTACATCACTGCTATAGTCTATGGTGGAGCATATAGTGCATGTCATTGTTTAATTTTCAATATAAAGGAGTAACGGTAGTTAAAAAATCGTACCGTTGCTAGTTTGTCTTTTTTGTGAGTCCGACATTACTCTGGACAAGCCAAGATAATCCTAGTTACGTACATAAGTACTCTTCGACGAGTATATTCTATCAAGTACTTGAGTTTAACGATAAATTACATCACCGAGCAAGTCAACAACTGAAGGAAATAACGTGAAATCACAATCCTTTCAACTAATTCCGCCGCTAACTGCTCTACAAACAATGGTACAATTACATCAGTGTATGTGATATCACAAAGAGTACTTGTTTAAGTCGTCGTCTAATGTTAGGCAACGATTCATTGACAAACCAGGCAAGCAAATCAATTTCACAAATACGATAGACTCAAACCAGGCCGCGTACCAGGCCAGTTCATTAAGCCTCTATATTACAAATCCTGGTGGTACTATCTATTTTCCAGGGTTTAGATTCGGGCGAAGGTTCGAGTGAAATTGAAATTTAAAACAACTGAGAAATTATTCGGAAATACATTAATAGCCTAAGCTGAACAACAAATACAGTACTGAAAAACTCTACAACCAGGCTTTATTACACCCACTTATCGTTTCCAATTGAGTTTTAATTGTAGTATAGCGGCGACACCTTCATTGATACCTTGTTATAATGAGATTTGAAGGTTTGAAGGACTTTGAGGTTGAAGCCTATTGTCGCATGTGACATGTTGGCCTTGCAATCGGGATTGTAGATTAAAGGTGACACTTAAAGACACAAATAATACCAGGGGTGGTGATTTGGATTATCAAAAGTGACACATTGCACCCCAATTGAAAGGACAATCCACAGTACCAGCAGAACCACATGTGCTAGAAGTATCACCTCAATACTAAATACTGCTGTACTATCATACCAAGCAACGCTGTACGTTACTAAATGCCGCTGCAGCTGACTTCCTGCCCACACTCGTCGCATCGAAAATGATGTGCGACATTAAAAACGTAAAACGCCGAGTGCAGCCAAGATGTAACCTACAGCAGCATTAGTATTCAGCTTGTACTGCTGATACAGGTGGTACTTCTGGTACTGCGGTTTTTAGTATTGCTTAATAAAAATAAAATGTGAGCTTACACATGCGAAATAGCCATCGAAAAACGATTTGCAGAAAATTTAGGCAACTAAAGGGCAATATTTAAAAGCTTATCAAGTTTCATGCTTCGTGAAATAGCAATTTATATGTGCATGGCTGGTGATATGTTTAGCTTGGAGTGCATTTGTTTCCGTTTTAAAACAGTCACAGCTAATTGAGAGCTGGAACTGAATATTTTATGAGACAGAAAGCGAAAAGAAGCAAAGTAACAGCATCGTGCTTCTGTCTGTGGGAAGTGATTTATGACTTCTCGTTGTATCGATTAAAACATTTGATTGACAACGTTTTCCTGCGAGTAAGTGTTGCATAGAAGTGTATCTCAATAGCGTACATGGACATGCAACTGCAACATTACATTTACATACATTAAACACAATGAAACTCCGAGATGCACAGCTGAAAATGTCGCTGTAAGAATGTCTGATGTAAGGAATTACCGCATAGGAAATTGTCCGTAAGAATTTATGTTCTGTAAGGAATTGTCATAGCAAGAACCTCTTCGTAAAAACATTTCACACACCGATAGTAACGATATGTACAAAGCTAAGGTCTCAACCCGGATTACAGTACTGAGAACACGTCCAACATTGTGAACAAATATTGTCACAAAATTATATCCTGTGTACACTGACTCATTAAATATTTGAATTCATAATTTTCCTATTACATGTTATTAATTTAATTGAGTTTTGTGGTTATTCCCATCACCATTTTCCATACACTATGCTAACTAAAGACACTTCAGGTGATAGTTATGCAGAAAAAGGTGGATATCAATATCTAAATGGGTCTTGAATTGATGGTAGCATACCAGACATACCCAGGAAGGTCTTACTTCTTCTATCTACCAGTTTACATATTAATGCTTGCTGTGGGGTAATTAATTGGCTTTGTTTTCGTGATTCATGAATTTTGGGTTGGTTGGGCTTTTATTAAATTGCATTTTACAAAAGTAAAGCGAAACGGTTATGAAACGGTTTTGCCAAAGCGAAAGAGATTCAGCCTATTGAATTCAAGCGAACCGTGAAAAGGCAAGTTCCGAGAATAAACGGAGAGTCCCATGGTATGGAAACAAAAGATTTCTAAAAGGTTGCTACCAACACTTTGGAAACAAGCTCATAAATCTTTACTTCTGTTTGTACAAAGATTATTCATGCTGGAAAATTTCATATCATTGACATCATAGAGCACTCGTACTACTATTTTATTGTGTTGTGCAAATAAAACCAACTCTTATTCTATAAAAACTATTTGAGGATAGAAACAAGGCTGGAAATACGTTCTTGTGTGCCCCGGGCTAGACTCGTCACTGGGCCCACAAATATATAAAAATGTTTGCATGTTCCAATATTCAGTGTATATATTACTGTAATTATTTTGCCATGGCCTAAGGTCATTAAATATTATAATGTAAGAAATAGGAATTTCAACACTAGCACGCATTACAAATTTATAAAAATGTTTTCATGTTTTAATAATCAATGCTGTAATTATTTTGTTGTTGCCAAATGTCATTAAATATTACATCATATTATAATGTAAGGAATAGGAATTTCAACATGATGTAACACGTCAATACAACTAAACGTGACCATACAAAATAAATTCTATACGAAATCATGGTCTCCACACTTGAAACACGGTTATATGCTAGCACGCTATACATCAAATTAATTTCAGTGGATCCCCAGATGGTACCAATGGCCTACTTGGTCTATTGGTAAATCCTAACCTTGATATGAAGTTGGAAAATATCTACTTCCAAAGCTGCTCAGTTATAATAAAATGAAACAGCTCTTGTGGAACCATCTCATACGAACCATACTAAAGCTAAGCCAATAATAAGCTAAGGCAGAGCTATCATGTTATACACGACTGTAATTACCTACGACACACCCCTTCCTTCTAGCAGGTATATACGAGGAAGGAAGGATACGGCTACAACATTCTAATATGACGAATTCAGTTGTGAAGCCCTGCACAAACCAAATACTGTCATTCGCTCTACATGATATCTTGCACAAGAATGATATAGCAACATCTATAGGCATAGAAAGCAAGGATACAAGGCTGTGCTGTGCTACCATGAGATTTTTGCATAGTAGATTGGCTACCCTATGAAAATGACTAAAATATTACTAAAACAAGCATAAACTTGTTCCTGATAAGTATTATCTCATGCTGCTTCCGACTATACGTCCATATATTCATAATCTACTGGGTTTTCGGCAAACAAAAACAATTGAAACGTTCTCCTTACGTAAGTTGCACAAGTGTACAAGGACATACGATAGATAGCTATAAATTATGCAATAATACAAACACTCTAACACTTTGTGGCTGAACCATATGTATACCGTGGTGTATAGTATGCCACATGCTTGAATATGTCGCTTGTAATTACCGAAATTGATACAACAGTGGGTTGAAGTACGGTAAACATTCGTTTTTCTGAACCCTTAATTATCCATTATCCATAATTTAACAAGATTCAAACATTATGATAAAGAAATGAAAGCTGCTAATGTAAACAGTCTTAAAATGTCTTATCTTAACTTTCCCGATCGTGGTAGCGAGTGTTGGTTTTAATGCAAGCTATAAGAAGTTAATGAAATAACTATTCGCCCGCAAAATTCCATACCTAATGTCCAAATTCAACGGAATTGAAATCACACCAATCAAATATGTAGAAAGTAATAATATACAAAGGAAGTTATACTGTAATTATCTATATTTAAACAGTTTTCAGACACCTGACTTTTGTGAGTGCAAAGGGTTAATCATGCAATTTTAGCAAAAGGAGAATAAAATGATTCATACTTTCCTGGCACAGCGATTAACCCATACATCACTGAAAATATATAATATGCTTAAATATTCATAAGCTGAGATGAATTCTTATAGATTGGGTTAATCTCACAGTATTATTGACTACTGATATTATTATATAGCGTTATCAAGATATCTAATGCTCAAATGACTGTTTCCCAAGCTGAGACAGTTTACTTCAGTTAAGCTTACAGTATAAGTATTGCTTTATTCCACAACAAAATACCCGAATTCCTTATTGGCCGAAATGCATTCCATTCCTGTTACACTAGTAAACTACCCGATATTCCTTTATGTGTTGAAATTCTATCACAGATTTACTAGCATAATTTAGTTCCAGAACCGTACCATGTTACCAGCTTCCGACATGTCGGGGTTGATTTATCGAATGACGTTTTATTAAAGAGGGTTTATTGGGGACTATAACTCGATCATTTGAATTTTTTCAATACATCAAAAAATCTAATCAATCTACCAATAAATTCTCAAAATGAAGGAATCAACCTAGGAAATGTTTGATCAACGTTCACACCCCTGAAAGTAGCATCACATTTATACACAAAAATCTAATTTATAATTATTGAACCACATACAATACTGAGCGAATGGAACTTAACAAAAAGGCTTTTAACTCAGCACAAATGCAACTAGAAATAGAGCAAGTGGATTTCAATTAAAAGAAATTATTGTTCGCATTCGTCACCGTAGTTGTGGTATTAAAACCCTTGGTCCACAAGTGTGCAGTACCATGGTATTATCATCATCATTATCATGGAACATTGCAGCAAGAACAAGGAAGCTAATTTTCGAGTGTTTTAGAACTTATACAGATAAACTGCTACAGCAGTATTTATTTATTGATTAAGGCCCCAAAGCAAAATTAATATCATCATTAAATTTGCCACAACTGAAAGCCAAAGAGACCCCAAACCAAACACCAAAAAAAATTTGAGAGCAGCTACATAACTGAGCATAATTTTTATATGAAATATCATATATATATATGCCTAGGTATGACCGACTCTTTTCAAATTTCATGTCATTTACAATATCCTCTGACATATAAACTACTGTTTGTCATAACTAGACTTTACCCAGAACTGCTCTAGCACAGATTTTTCTATCACTCATAGCACACAGCAATACCAAAGATCGAGCGACCTTTCAACAAAACTTCCGCGACTAAAATGTCATAAATATCAACACAACGGTTGGAGTAGCGAACCAGCGATTTCACGGACCAGTGCTTGACTATATCTAATGGTAGGCTGGATGAGTTAACTTTCAAAGTAATTCGATGGTACGCTAAATATATGGTTCACAGTCAAACAATGCAGAGTGATCCTTGAGTGATCTTGCAAAGTTGAGCCTAAATATTTAAAAGTCATTCTTTGACCTAAGACCAGCATTAGGTCGATTTGGACACAAGTCAGTCTTCATCAAATGCTCTTTTCTGGATATAATGAAATAGATTTCTCTTTTCATTACCCAAATATATTTGATTGATTGTCAGTTAACATTTATATTTTCTGTACTAAATGTACTATATTCTATCTCTATCTGGTGGAACTTCCCCTAAACCAACACTTCTTAGCATCCTATAGTGGTCCGTGCAACTTGGAGAGCACTTATATTGTTTGGAATGCACCTTTTGAGTCAATCAATGTTGGAGAGCTGGGAGTTAGGCATGAAAGGTGAATAAATGCTATGAAATTCAACAACAAAGCTGGAGAAGCAAATCAATTTTCTCAATTATTTCTTATCGAGAAGTAATAATGAAATTAACATGCAAAGGAATTATTATCTTTGAATTGAGAAATTTGTTATTGATGATATTAATTTATTTTACGTGATGGTCGATGAGGAATCCAGGATTTAATGAGGGTGATAATGATCTAAAAAGTTCACCGATCCCTGCTCTTCTGTTTCGCTACTGTACGATTACAGAAAATTAAATTAGTTTACTCTTACGTGCAGTACTTGTTTCAAATACCAAAAATTTGAATTACGAATCAATTATTAGAATATTTCTGTTTCAACAAACTATTCTACTGTGACATCATTTTACTGTAATTATGTACACATAATGAGAATTCGGTGCCGGAAATCCTCTCAGAAAGCGAACAACATTCAATGACTTGTCAATAATTAACATGAACAGCCTTTCATCTCCCGCCATTGTGAGTCAATAAAAGATGACAGACATAAATATTGAAACAATAAAACAAATTTGCTTTTACGACTTCAATTACATCTTACAATTACAAGCTTTCCTGTCATTTGTATTCTCATAAATGTGACTAAATGACTAAATGACTAAATAATTTGAACTAATTTACTTGGTGTAGTCATGTAGTGTCATATTAAAATGGAACTAGAAATTCTCAAAATTCTTCAAGAGACCTTGTAATGATTATGACTGAAGTCAATATTGTCTTAGGAGGTCGCAATAAACATCACAGACAGCGCTACAATAACAGCGCAATTGTTCTTTAAGCGCGATGAAACAGATCTTGTAATAGGGAGCTTTTCAGTGATGCCTCAGTGTGACCTTGATATTTCCGCACACATCAGAATGGTAAATCGCACAATATTGTTGTTTCAATTCACAAAGAACAATTATTATTTCTGTAACTTCTCAAAAACTTTGACAGGCAAAAAATAATACAAGTCATGCAATTGCAGCTTCGATGCATTGAAATTTAAAAGGGCCGCCCAGTAGCTTTGAATTTAAACTATTTTTTACTCAAATCATGAATTGGAATAATCAGAAAGAATGTTAGAGTGTAGAAAATATATAGCGGTTTGTATTAATATTCCAATCTTTCCATTCCTTCCTATATTCAATTTATAATATTTCATCTACCACACCACTAAGTGTAAGCAATGTCATGATAAATACAACATCAGCTTCACAAGCAGATTTCTCAAATATGAGTAAACAATTGATCCAAGAATGAAGATTCCACAGATTCTACACATTGTAAATAATTCTTACCGTACGGATTATCTCCGTCCACGTCATCGTCACCTCCGCAGCATCCCATGGTAGCAGCTCCGAATCAAGTCTCAAAGCTTCAGTGCAATGCAAACGATATCAGCGCAAAATCTGAATTTACTGCTAACAGTAATCTATTAAAGCAAAAGATATTAGTGAGACAGAAAAATGATGCTCTGCACTGTAAACAAATAAACGCTAAACGATAAGGCATAGTGTAAATTAATTAGAAACAATACTGATCGAACGCATCATGATGTGTTTCTGTAAACAGAGTGTGAAGTCATATTTATATAAATGAGTCATAAAAATAAAAGTTTATATGAGATTAGTTCTTCAAGCATAGGTTTCTTGTTGATATATGCATAAACTTTCTTCCTGATATGATGGAGAAGTGAACTATAAAAATGTATATGGAAGCGCTCCACAAAACTTACTGAGGATGACTAACTGAACATACAAATGGATTTCCATCTCCTTCATCAGATTGATTGATGCAAATCAACTGATATTTAAATTTTCATCATCACCATGTGGATATTAAAAACTCTTACCCAAACCTTTCCTGACCTAAAAAACGTAACTGGTGTTTCAAAGGGATCACACTACCAGACCACCAGACCTTATATTCAACTATTACCTCATAACTGCTTGATAACTTGTATATTATTACCTCATAACTGCTTGATAACTTGTATTTTTTTCATTCGTAGCTTAATCAGCCTAGGCTTAAGATAAGCTACCCTAACCTAACTAAACACTTCTTCACTTGTACTTGGGTTAGGGATAAGGTTGGGTTGGTTAATGCTTTCACGGTTAATATCCATTATACGTGTGCATTAATATCAGAGACCAGTTCCATATGAACGAATACGCTAATCACACTAAAGGAAATACACACTGCGACCTGGCTTAAAAGTTCCTAGATTCTTGCAATTACAAATTTCGCCTTGTGGTCCACGTATTTTCTAGCCACACCTAATTCCAGTACGTTGCGAGGACTCAATTTTATATGTTGAAACCTACTTCATTTCCAAAGGAAGTTCCCACTAAAACTACAATAAATGATGATATTATAATAAAACTAGGTAAAGCAGCTTGACTCATCTCTCTACAGAAAATAGAACATTGTTCTTTTATAGAAGACTCGATGGCAAAAACAACAAATCCGTCACCGACGAAAGCCAAATACCGCCATCTCGCGGAAACAGTTTCAAGCAACACGGACTGAGTTTGAGTACTTCCTTATTTCCTTGACATATCCCACAATAGCGGTCTGGAACCACCCCGGGCATACTTTACTAACTCGGTACATTAGCCCACAGCATGCAGTGGATCCAATCAGTAGGCTTACGCTTCCATTTCTCAATAATTACAATTACAGCTGTCGGGAAGGGACAGGAGCATATTTTAAAATCCTTTTGAAGTTTGGTTCTGAAGTTGTTGTTTTTGTCTGGAGCCGCGTGCCACTCCTGATCTTTAAAGTTATGCTTCTCCTCTCACCCTTTGCCTTCACCTTTTCTCCCTCTATCTTTTCATGATCTTTTCTAATTTCATTGGCCGTCAATTTTAATGATGATTAAAGAAAGGAGCCCGCTTCCGTTCCTGTCATGCCTCTCCTCTTCTCCAGCCTTTGTCTGCATCTTCTGTTTCTCTCTTTTCATTATCTTTTTTACTTTTCACTGGCCGTCAATCTTTATTGTGATTAACGACAGGCACAAAGCTCAAATAATGAGTATAGAGTAACAATGAGTGCGATAAACAATCTAGAACCTGATTTCTGGTTGATAAAGCGCCAGTGATTTAAGTGGATCCTCGAAAAACTGCCAACTGCAGACGCGATTAATAACGGAGAATTATACATTACATTATGCACTACAAACGTTGACCGCTAAACACAGCACAATGCTCCACAAAAAGCTGCTTACTTGATAATATATTCTGATGCCCGAAATTACCGACAAAAACGTAAAACCACAGGGCCCGTAGCATTCGCTAGTCCTGTTACTGTGATATCAACCGTATGCGTAAATGTAGGGTTGGTGCCTCTCTAGATAATTTTAAAGGTGTTCCCTGGGGCTTTGGGTGATAAAATGTGGTGTGTATATTCCTTGATATATAATCTGAACAGTGATATATCATCCTAATTGACGGAAATGAGTGCACTATGAAATATGATGCATTTCTCCAACTATTTAACCTAAGCCCACATCAAAACCCGTGATTTCTCAGCGTTCCAATTAACCCAATATTTCCATAGAATGTTTAAATGGTTATAAGAAAAGTTTTCTGTAATTTTTGATGTGAAACAAAAACAGAGTCGCGGGGGTTGTAGCATTCAATACTCATACAACTATGCTACCTTACCCTGTTAGTAATCCAGTTTTCAATAAAATGTATTTTATTAGGTAAAAGTTTGGAATTAATAAAGTTGAAATTGTTTAGTAGATTGAAATTGAGACACGAGAATATAAGGAAGAATACTAATGTGGGTTACAGACAGGTCATGATTTATCAAACGGCCATTGGCCTGTAAAGATTCGGATTGTGAAAATACTTTGCAAGACAGGTCCCACAACATATTTGCTATTTAAACTAGAATTGCTGGTTAATCCCAGCACTTGGATGTTTTGTCGTGGGCGTAACTACGACAAGCGCTTAATACAGCGGGGGCCGGTTGTTGTTAAATAATAAGTATCCGATTCTTCACATAACAATACACAGGTGTAAATCGAAGTGCGGCATATCCAGAATAATATATATAGACATTGTATGATACTGCATGAGACAATCGATAGATATACTCGACATACGAGATTGCTTAGTCAATAAATGGAATTTACCATTCTATAAATCTCAAGTTATTCCACAAGGTAAAGCTTGCGCATTGAACGCATTGAATTGAACGCGCAGGAGTCAATATTACTTCACACCAGAACGGACAGAACATACAAGTCAAAGCGCCAGGAAAGACGACAGTGAGGAACTATGCTAAAGGGTGCAGGCACACACTAAATTATAAACTTTCATCGAGTCTTAAACGATCATGGAGGACGAACGGTTATTAGCACACAAAAAGTAATTGTTACCATGGTTAAAGAAGAACCAATGCTCTTAATTATAGTAATCTGCATAATATCATAGTTGTCCATAAAAACAATTTTCTGCGTAAATGCAGACAGTGGTTCCTGAGTTCATGAGACATTCCATTCAGAATTCAACAGATACTTTTACGTTCGAACTGCGCACGTAGTGAAAAAAATCACTGAATCCTAAAGTATGATTGTGATCGACAGCATGTTTCATTGGCAGTGAATAGCCGAATCAAATGCTGGGGATAATCAAAATTGACACTTTGTTAATATTATCACGGCAGAACTTATTTGAGCTCGTCTTGATACTTTGTTACCAGTGTAAATAACTATTAAAGCCTATAATACACCGCTGAAAGTTTGTGATTTGCCGTGGGAGTAATTGAAGTTGAAACTTTGCTAACACCAGCATGAATTTTAGGGTATGGGAACAGAATAATTCACTTCCCATTATTTCTAATGGGAATAACTGATTCAGAGTTCGAAAGGCTTCTTGGATTAAGTACGAAGTACGAGGCAAGAGTGTATTAGTATTAGTGATGGTAAAGTAACAGCTTTTTCTGCTAGGAATCTTTCTCACTATCTAGTGGCTCAACTCTCACGCAGAAATCTTCAAAGTCGTATTTGGTAGTGTAGTGGAAAACCATATTCGAGATGATGACAATGTATTCACACAGGGCAAACAAGGTGTAAACTGAAAAATAAAGGTCCGATCTTTATTTCTAAAGTCTGTGCTTATTTTGAAGAAGAGTGTCTTAAAAAATATTATTGTAATCACCCCTAAGGAACGTGGTTATTTTTGATTTGCGTGCTTAGTTTGTCTTATTAGACGTAGAAAGTATCTAATCGCATATGTTGGTTACAACTATCGGTATGCTCTTTTCTGTTTCCCGAAATTCATCAGATGCACGAGCTGATATTAAAGGATGAAGGTAATTCAGGTGGTGTGCATGTGCTAGGTTAGCTTTCCATATACATTTTTCCATCATGCTAGGGAGAAAGTATATGCTTACATCACTAAGAAACCTAGTCTTAAAGATCTTATCTCATATACACTAATGTTATAACTACGATGTTTAGCCATAATTAGCTTACAGCTAATCCGTTCCTGAGAACTAAGAACCTTACTACGTCATATAAGCAAGTTCGAATATATCTCTGATGTCTCAAACTCATTCATAATAATTTTGAACTTACCTCCGGTTTCACAATAAGCATTATGTCTGAAGTAAAAATAGAGCGAGATGAAGAAAGACAAGATGTTGATGATACAAGAGATCTTCTTGATTTTCAATGATTTTATCTGGCTCTCCGTCTCTTTGATCATTGCGGAATGAAAGAAGCAAATTGTTAACATGTAAATCATTGATGAAATCACGAACACGATGAAACTCGCTGCGTGAACAGCTGTAAAAGAAAATAATTTTGTCTTTAAATGAAATCTTGATAGTCTTTTATTATAGTCTTAATAGTCTTCGCTATTGGAAAAATGAAATATGATTTCTTTAAAACAGAGGTATATATTTTTTAATGCACAAAATGAACAACCATGCATCAGTTACACACAAAATCACTATGTCCAAAGAACGTTGATGAATTTTTTTTTCGCCAAAAATTGTATTGTTGAAAATGAGACTGAGACTCATCGAACCCCTAGTGTTCGATCGAACCCCTGAATTAGTAAAAATAATTTACTGCAGATGGGTTTCAGAAATAAATTCGCTTTCCATAATAAACTACTGAATGCGTCTCAGATAGTAACTTCACTTACTTTCATTGTCAGTGGAAGAAATGTAAGTCAAGGAAACAAGAGCCATATTTTCAATCGCATTTGTAAAAGCTGCGAAGTCGGCGATGTGAGGTTGATGCGTCGATAACTAAATGAAATAGTAGGAAATAATTGCGTTCAGAAAATGATATGGAATATAAATGAACACAATATTGCATTGTCGGGAGATTTTGAACTTAAAGCTGGTTACCTAGCATATGAAGATCTCTAAGATATGTCACAAAGTATGGTTGTGGTGGCCTCTTCGTTATATTGTTATTTTACACTGTGTTGTATATACACATACAGAAATACACTCCCACTAACATGGGAAGAAACTCCGCAATCGTTTTCCAATAATCAGAAGGTCACAAAGGCAAAACTTTGAACTTCGATTAAACGATGCTCGTAAGTAAGGTATAAATCAATCCCACATTTGATGTCTGCATACTCACAATCATATAATCTTCTCTACAAATACACAATATGGCAACACGGACATGTGCATATGACCGTTGCACACTTTGCTTCATAATTGCAATCGCTAACCCCTACGACCGACTTAAATCGAAGTCATTAAGTCGACAAATAGTCAGAGTAAGTTTAATGAAAGCTCAGTAAATGAAACAATTCAATGCTTACTAGTTTGCTCTGGTTAATTTTCCGTTTTTTGTTCGACTTGAAGTAAAGGACGGTCAGCAATAGGCGAGGAGCAGCGTTCAATGCAATGCAGATTCTCCAGACATAGCTTGCGATAGATTCACCACCGATCGCAGCACTCACTGTCGGAAGATAATTCGAAACCTAAAAAAAATAACAGACTTCCATTAAGTATTGTAGCGTTGTATCGTTCAATTCTAGATCATGCGGATGAATCAAAGTACATATCATGTCATTCCCTATACACATGTAACAACGAATATAATATGTCGCGTAGCGCTGTTTAGGACCCCTTCTTGCAATATGTAGCAATATAATAAGCACTGGTTATTCCAGTAGAAAAAAAAGGTTTGACTGCAGTTGGGCTTCGGCCACAAATTGCCTTTCCATAATTAACTACCGAATTCAAGTTGAAGTTTATCAGCTATTCAGACGTGGGGTGAGACTACGCGGGAGCAAAAAGGCAATGAATGGTTTTTATACCATAAATCAGGGGTCTCCAACATGTGACACGAGGCTATTTTTTTCGGCCCGCGTCATGGTAAAAACTAAAATAGTA
>QRAM01000318.1:0-12219 GCA_013436055.1 Halocynthia roretzi
AATACGTCATAATACGTTCTTCATAATTCGTTATGGTTGTTAATCCCACGAATTAATTACGGATAATCAATGATGAAAGTGAAAAATTTTAGCTGCTTTAAAAATCTACTAAAGCAACCTGTTATTTTTAAGCTATACCTTGTACCGTATAACACAAAACTCAGGAAATGAATAGACCCTAGAAAACCCTGAAAAAGACCTAATAATTTGCTAAATCGGGCAGAAAAAAATTGGAGAATAATTGAACTGTTATGCAACACGCTTAGAACGTGTGTTCTCTCGCATATTGTCAGGCTATCGTGCGAGAGAAATATCGAAATGGTTACTTGCCAACTCGCATATATTTCGACACCGATTACAATAGAACTGCAGCGGGAGTTCTAATAAAATAATTAACATATATAGATAGCAGAAAAGGTCCAGGTTTTCCAGCCTACCATAATTTGGCAGAGAAGTCTGTTAGAACAAAATAATTTTGCAAATTGAAGTGCGGGAAACCAAACTCAACAGCTTAACAATAGTATTAATAGGTGAGATGGTATAGATCGGTGATTCTCAAATTTGTCGATATCTTGCTTTATTACATTTTTTAGTCATTTAAAACTCGTTTGCCGTTATTCTTTTATCGTCAATGCCTGCCAAGCCACAACATTATGAGCTTGACTCTCGCATGCTGATTTTAACACAAAATGGCCGCTATTCTCTTGAGTGGCCCAACTTACTCGTTATATAGACTTTTGGTAACAATTCACAATTCAATTTTCCATGCCGATCAAATCAGTTCGAGCTAACAGGAATTTTGAGCTATCCATTATCGAGGTAGCAAGCTCTGACTGTAGTCTCAAGTCAAGTGGAAAGTATTATAGATCTTATAGTAAGTTTGAATCGAAAGATAACGTCCAGTGTCGCAGTCGCACGTTCATGATACTTGTATCATTTTACTAGTCTATACACCATAATTCATATTCTAGTATATTTTCCTCTAACTCGTGCGAAGATACATTGATTGAAACCAGTAGTCTAGGGACCGGGAAGGGCAGGGGGCCGGGAGCAATCCTTGACATGAAACCAAGAAAAGGCGATGGTAGTAGCAGGAAACTCAACATATGAGCTGACATGTGTATGATTTAATCATCATTTAGACAAAGTAACTAGTAACCTACGAGGTATATTTGCAATATTTCCCCAGTGAATCTTCTGATACACTTCTAAACAAAGTTCCAAGATCACATCTCAAACTCCACCAATTCCAGTTTGTTTATACACTTTTCATGTACAGCTCAATTTAGTCTCTCTCTTTTTAAGGTCTTGAACCAATGCTAATTCGGTCAATTGTTAGGAGAGGAATAAGAAAACTAAATTGTCAAAGTTATGATTTGTTAAGATTCATCCTGCTTCATAATATGAGGTTGTGTTCTCAGAGATTGAAAAGATTTAGTAATACATCATATGACCGATATCTGTCCTACATAATGCAGTCTAATTGAAGAAACTGAAAGTCCCACATCAAGGAACTGATGGGCCTGATTGAAATATAGTTAGCTGAGATCTTCATGGTCAAGATGTAAGGCTCATGCAGCAAATAATGATAAAACTTATAAACCATAAACGAGTGTTTGTAATGTTTACACAGTAAATTGAATAGTGAATAATATTGAATGAGGTGCATTCCCTCGGTTATCTAACCTAGCCAGGTTTCGTCAGGGAACATACCTTGTACCATAATTTTTTCGACTGCAAATTTTTTTTTCCAGATTACTACATTGCCTTTTTTTGCTCTTATCAAACATGGAGGAACCAGTAACGGATGCGGTCATGCAAGCCGTATCAGAATCTTCAGAAACTAAAGAAATGTCAGCAGAAGAAAAAGCAGAGAGACTGAGACGTGCCGAGGCAAGGATAAAAGAGAGGAAGAAAGAAATACAAGAAGAAGATCGTAAAAAGGAAGTAGAACGTGAGAAGCAAAGACGTCAAACAGGAAAAGATCTCGTAAGCATAAAAGCTGAAATGGAATGGAAGGAAGCACATAAAATTGCACAGGAACGCAAGAGAGAAAAAATAGAAGACAGGAAAGTAAGGCAACGTATAAAGGAACAAATTGCAAAAGACAGGGAAGCCATGAAATTGCAAAAAGAAAAGGCCGAAACACCTACCCCTTTAACAAGTAAACCTGCAGCTGAGATGTTAAGTCCCGTTGCAAAAAAAGATTACAATGAAGCAAAACTTCAAATTCGACTTCCTAGCGGATCCAGATTAATTCAGACGTTTGGTGCTGGTGAAGCTCTAGGTGCTGTTCGTTTGTATGTAGAATTAAACAGTACAGAAGAATTAGACCCCTCATTTGGTCTCAGCGTGACGTTTCCTCGTAAAGTGTTTTCGGCGGATGAAATGGAAATGTCTTTAAAAGCCCTTGGTTTAGTACCTTCCGCTGTCATACAAATAATCAAAAAAGTCACATGACAAGGTTATATTTTCATAATTCAGAGATTGATGATCTATCATAATCTCTTAAAGCGTTATTGTCTTGTGAGTTGGAAATATTGAACTAATTTTTATTACAGCAAAATCTGCTGTTGAAACATTGAAATGCTATTTGTAAGAGGTCGTGGATTTAAAAAATATTTGTCTTACGTGCCATAAAGTAAGCAGTTTTATCCATGATCATAAAAATAAACGAATGTCAAACAATTGAAGTTTGGACCAAAATCATTTTGAGGCGGTCATGCAAGTTGGCTTATCGCTTTTCAAAGTCAGGAAATATGGAACAACCTAGGCTTTATTAGATGGCGCTCCACTTTTGTGAATTTGTCATCAGTAATTAAATATGATGAAAATATTAATTAATAGAAAAATCCCCAGTTTTGAATTTTGTGAGAAGTAAAAAACCACTGAAGATACCAACGGACTAAAAAATCTAAAGATTGATGAGTTGTAAAAAACCACTGACCGAGACCCACGGACTAGAAAATCTAAAGATTGATGAAAACGATAGAAATGTACAGCTGTGCCTCGTACTTCATCCATTCCAAGAGGCAGTTTGAACTCTGTATTGTTCGAGGTACAAATCAATTTTTCCTATTAGAAATAATGGGAAGTGAAACGATAGAAATGCACAGTGATACCTCATACTCCATACTCAATCCGTTCCACGAGGCAGTTCGAACTCTGAATATTGGAAAGTGAATTAATCTGTTCCCGGACCCTTATCCGACTCCATTTCGATAAATTTGAACAGCAAATAAACAAAATTCGAGATAAAAAATAGAATTGCAGACAATTATGCCGAACTCCCTTTGTTGTCAATTGTAAATTTGTCACATTATCATCACTAGCGTCACCGTGCTTACTTCAAATCAATGCAGTGTATCATCTACATTCTATCTTGCGGGTGATTGGCACCAAACTATATATGTGCTACACACAGATACATGTCAATAACGGGAGCTGAATTTTCAAGTCAACAGCACTGACAGTTTCATCAGCACAGGAAAGATCTGTTACTTAATAGAGACTCCTCATCTCCAGATGAGGGATGTGGTACAGAAATGTCAAAACCATCAGGAACAAGTCGATGAGCAGACTTGCAAGCAGGATATATAAGGGGGGGGGGGATTTTAACAACACAATAACAATCTAAAAATGTATTCCGATACAGATAATTCTCGATACTCAATTCGGAAATACGATTTAAATACGCTTTCATTATATTTCAGTATTTCGAATTTCACAAGTGTATAATTTCTTTCCGTCACGGAAAGAGTGTACGACAACGATATGAAAAAGCAATTCCCATCAGCAGTGATTTTTCTGGTATGATAAAGTGTTTTCATCCCTTCTACGATGTTCAAATATTCACATTTCATGCCAAGTCTACGACATAACGCTAACATAGTGATAGGTTGCAAAGGTCTAAAATCCACTTATTCACCTATTCTTTCATGGGTAACTTCAACATCATATTCCGATAAAAGTTGAACATTGCCCTGCTCTATTATTTCAATATGATTCTCTTCAGAAATTTGATTTTTGAATACATCTTTTGTGCTTTGAATGTCACCTGCTTGCATTGTTATATCATCATCCATCTCACAGTATTTGCAATAGGTTTCTGAAAAACTTTGGTTCCTGGGCTGTTAACTTCTGTTTCTCTCTTTTCGATTTCAATATAACTTGCTGGCGGAGTTATTTCGGAATTTATTTCCACTGTAATTTTTTCAAGAATTGTATCATTTTGTATTTTACGATCGCTTCTTTTGGCAGCAATTTCAGTACAACCTTTTTGCATCACGCTAACGTTTACGCCTCTTACTCCGAAATTTGCAAAGGGAATGTGCATAGAGCGTATCAAATCACAGCAATGCTGATACAAGTTTGTTATTTCTCTTACTGTACTTTTCCCTTCACAGTCGCATAATCCTTACTCATTTCTTGAATGCGGATCAAAAATGGATATCTTGTCGAATTGCAACAAATGAAGAACAATGTATTATTATGAAATACGCTGAATGTTCCCAAAGTGCTTTTTCCAATGCGTCTTCAAGTGGTAAGATATTGTGTCATACATACTGACAACACTCGGAATTTCGTTCAACAATATGTAGTCTTCTTTGACTAGATGTAGTTCTTTTAGGGAACCATATAAAGCAGTACCATGTTAAAGTATGTCATCGAGATCAAACGGTTGCCGAGAAGAAATTCTTTCCATTACTCAAAAGAAGAATACTTGCAAAGCTGTTACATGTACATTGCTGTGTCCAAATTCGCCTGCACTGTGTCCAA
The DNA here is from genome assembly GCA_013436055.1 of Halocynthia roretzi. Taxonomy (NCBI): domain Eukaryota; kingdom Metazoa; phylum Chordata; class Ascidiacea; order Stolidobranchia; family Pyuridae; genus Halocynthia; species Halocynthia roretzi. The sequence continues at coordinate 4,780 of QRAM01000318.1, forward strand.
ATTCGTCATCAGCTTGATCATAATTCCCCTGAACAACGAAATCTTCAGGAATTGACTTCTTTTTAAAAGACGTCGGAATCCTTCTGCTCACTTTTTTAGGTGGTCATGGCATGATAAACAAGGTGCTGAAAAATATTACGACACTTTGTTCTGAAAAATCAAGCACTCAATATTTCTGATCTTAATATCTCAGTCATGCATTGCAGTTATATACTATATAGTATATTTTTAACAATTTAACCTAACGTTCAGTTGCACTATGCCTTATACGCATACATATACAGTATACACACATATATATACAGAAAATGTAATTTACAGTTGCAGCGGTTGTTCTAATAATATAACCTAACGTTCAGTTGCTGTAACACTTCTATAACACTTTGTTGAACGCTTGGGTGCTCAAGCGTATTAGTACGTTTTAATACGTCATAATACGTTCTTCATAATTCGTTATGGTTGTTAATCTCACGAATTAATTACGGATAATCAATGACGAAACTGAAAACATTTAGCTGCCTTAAAAATCTACTAAAGCATCCTGTTATTTTTAAGCTATATCTTGTACCGTATAACACAAAACTCAGGGAATGCATAGACCCTAAAAAAGACCTAAAAATAGGCAAAATCTGGCAGAAAAAAATGAAGAATAATTAACTGCTATGCAACACGCTTAGAACGTGTGTTCTCTCGCATACTGTCTGGCTATCGTGCGAGAGAATTATCGAAATGGTTACTTCCCTACTACTAAATATTTTGCCACCCATTACAATAGCGTTGCTGCAGCGGGAGTTCTAATTATAATTGGTAAAACACTGGGAAGAAGTCTGGAGAGACTTTAGTGTAGAGATATTATATAGCGCCAGAAAAACTAGAGATGAGAGGTGGAATGCTGGTAAGCAGCATTGTGTATAGAGTTGGAGAATTGAATGCTTGTAAGCAGCATTGTGATTTTAGAGTGGGAGAATTGAATGCTTGTAAGCAGCATCGAATATTGACTTGGTGAATTAATGCTTGTAATCAGCAGTGTGATAATACTATTGTGATACTTACACTTATAGTCGGTTGTAAACATCAGAATTTGTGTCTGGTGATACGATCTAGTAATAAACTGAATAATAAGACACCGGAAGTGTATTGTTTTATACCCTACAAAATTGAGGGTCGCATAACCACGGTGTTATATTTGTTTTTACGTAACCCTCTGCACGAGGAGCAGAACGGAGCATCCTCTCTGTCAACGAGAGTGTATTTTGTGGCGTTTGCAAGACTAAAAACTATCTAAGCCTTACGCGACCACCACAATAGTGACCCCGACGGTCACGAACATTCACAAACAGCGGTGACCCCTTGGTTACGAAGAAACATTACAAAACAACTTCAGAAGAACCTAAAGAACCAAACAACAATCGCCTAAAAACGGTTCTTTATTAACCGTTCATCACTTTGGATTTATCATCAACAAACAACAAATACATCAAGGAACGAAGACGACAATTTGGACACACGTACATACGGCAAAACGGTAAATACCACTCACAGTATATACAACGCAAAAATAACGTTTTCCGACGCGAATACTGTACGCGCTACGCAGAATTTCAGAACAATTTCCAGTTTAGGGTAAAAACTGTGTATGTTTATATTTTGTTTCGATCGTATTGTAAATGAAAAACGCTTATTCCTCCGTCAATCCGAGAAACCCCTCATATCGTGCTTTTAAAGACCTTTCCTTCCCGCATTAAGCATTTCCATGAGATTGTTAAGACTACTAAAGCAGTAACCCCCATTGCTCATAGAACCCGGGCATTTTCCAAAATGGATAAGGTCAAAGATTCCACGGAAGAAACCCTTCCTACCACAACCCTTTCCCCTCCCGATACCGATAGTGAATCTAACCCTAAAGACCATTTTTCGCCTGAATCTCAGAAAGAGTTTCCTTCTACTTCTAAACATACAACTAAACAACCTTTACAATTTGTCACTAGCCCACATCTATTTTAACCATGCACCACACAATCTGACGCGAACACCATACCACACCACTTTCATCCCATGTTGATATCCGTAGTATGTAGTATGATTTTTTTGCTTTTGTTCTGTGTCTAAGCACAGATAAATTTGTTTAGAGACGGAGGGTTTTAAAGTTGTATTTTGTATCATATTTTTCATTGCTGCAGCAATTGTATATAAATTTATTTGTGTATTTGTATAACCTTCTGTCACGACTTCCATTGCATACTGGAAATAAAAGGAGAGATCCAAAAAAAATGAAAAAAATGAAAAAAAAGATAACATCTATCGTAATATCGCCATTTTTTCATTTTGTATGCATCACATATCGCAATGACAAAAACGCCTTGTTTTCTGCAGTGTTATTTCATGTTACCGAGCATGCCTTTTTCATGTATTTCATGTATCACGTCTGTACTAACCATTTTTATGTGCTATACTTTTGCCCATTTTTTTCCACCGGAGCCTCCAGCTTATAGGTGGGGGGCCTTTATATGGAGTAGACTTGTACAAAATGCCAGATGTTAACGTGAGAATAATACGATTCGAGTCTCACATGGCAATCAAAATTAAAATTGGTAAAGACTCTGAAAAAGTCTGGAGTGACTTTAGTGTAGAGATATTATATAACGCCCGAAAAGCTAGAGATGAGAGGTGGAATGCTGGTAAGCAGCATTGTGTATAGAGTTGGAGAATTGAATGCTTGTAAGCAGCATTGAGATTTTAGAGTTGGAAAATTGAATGCTTGTAAGCAGCATTGAGATTTTAGAGTGGGAGAATTGGATGCTTGTAAGCAGCATCGAATATTGACTTGGTGAATTAATGCTTGTAATCAGCAATGTGATAATACTATTGTGATACTAACACTTAGTCGGTTGTAAACATCAGAATTTGACCACTGTCATTCTAGCAGAATAGTTGGTTAAAGTTCAGTAATTCTGAAACGAGAGAAATTCACTACTATTAACCCTCTACACTCGTATCAAAACAACACTAAAAATTAATATTCAACATCGATTTTACGTACTTTCCGACACTCAAGCTTTACTTCTGAACATATAACAACAATCTTATGTCAATACTCAGAACGGAGCATCCTCTCTGTAGTGTTTTTGGCGTTTGCAGGACTAAAAACTATATAATCCTCGCACGAACCACCACATTCGAAGTTAGGGGCGTTCAAACTAGGCACCACTGCATTCTAGAACAGCTTCCTAATGTAACTGTTGGCAAACTAAATAATTCGATCTTGTATCAAATTTATTAAACTTACATCAAAATAATTCTTCTAGATCTTTACATAAGGAAGAGCAAACTACATTACAGTAATTGGACTGTTGCAGACAATACAGTAAAGCAGCAATGTAGAACAATCACAGTAATTAAGAGTGTGTGAATCCATTAGACAATTGAGAATATGGTAATTTTAATTAGGCATGTCACAATGAAACAGCTTATATATTACTGAACTGAAAATTAGTTCCATATGATTGCAATATGACAATTAGGTTTGCAGATATTGAAACTGGAGCAGTGGTTCCAAATTTCACTGTTTCATTGTAATAAATACAGTGCTAGGGAAAGGTGTGCGAATCTAAAAAAATCTGATGAATCGCAGTGAGTTTACCGTAGGTTAGTACCTTTGTCCTTATTAGTCAAATTATAATGTTTAAAATACTGATCTGATGTGCTATTGGAAGAATCAAAAGCAGGCAATAAACAGATACAAAAGCATGCTGCTAAATTAAGGTCTGGATTCATCACTGTGCTTTGTATCCCACAGTACAGCATTGAAAAAGTGAGGTAATAGGGGAAAATGCAATAACTGATAATAAAAACAATCAATCGGTAGACTTTGCATAAAATTACACAGGAATGGACAAAAAATTAGGAATTTAGGTATTCAAAATTTTTCTAATGACAAAAGTTTAAGGACAAAAAGTATACTAAATTACAGTGATATTAAAAGAGCATAGAACTTTGAAGAGTTTCGGATTACTGAATAATCTAAGATTTAATACCGAATCCTAGAAGTCCTATGTCTGCTGTCAGCTGACACGGTTCGACCTCTAGTATGGTGATAGTGCACAGGAACATTCTCTATGCCTACTGGATTGTAATCTGTCCATGCAGTCTGAAATTTTTTTATAAAATAGTAAACCTTGTCTTGTTTACTCAAAATAAATATATCCATGATCAGAATGCCACATAAATAAAGCAATTAGACCTTGGAAACACAACTTTGCTGAACATTTGACTAATTAAAATGAGCAAAACCTCTCTTTAAATGACTGAATATTTCTTTTTTATAGATGGATGAATAATATGTGCATAAATATTCCAGTCTCACCAGTTTATCTTAGAATAGACTTCATTATTGTTATTACAACTTACCTGATTCGGGACAACACTTTGTGCTACATATGGATTGTTTGCTGTATTAGTTTGTATCTCTTGTATTCGTGAGTTCAGTCGTTCCAGTGAAGCTAAAAGTTTTTGTTCTTCCATTGACAAGGATGATGGGACCACTGATGAGAATGCAATTACAATGAGAATGTTGGTATAAACACAATTGTGTGGGGATTTGATAGACAACATTATTAGATGCACAGTAAAGGCAATAAACAACATCCAGTGAAAGCATGTGAAACTGCTATTTTAGGTACAATAAATTGAACCGTCTTTCATCTGTTCCATGTTATTTCAAGGTTCCTCCGCAAAACCTGAGCATGACTATACCAAGAAAATCAATTTTTAAATACAACTACAAATTAAAGCGGTTGTGTAGGAAGGATGGGTAAAATATTAACTTGTGCATTGATAGGTACTTTTACTTAGCTACCACCAAAAATTTGCAATTTCTCATACTTCATTTAACAAAAAGTGATGGCAAAGCTACATGCTGTGAGAGCAAATATGATTGACCAAGCCATGTCATGGAAAGTACCTAGTTTGTGATTGCTGGATAATGAGTTGATTTAAACCTGCAATATCTAAAATGGGAGTAAGTTTAAATAATTGGCTGTCCACAATTGGCAAGGAGAATTCATATCCCATTCTCAAGCTCAATTCTCTCCTTTCTGCTGTTCTTATTGCTAGCAATTACTTACTCTGACGACCCGTTCTCTGAGCTTCCTTGGTTTTGATTTGTAAAGAACTGAGAGCTTGAATGATCTCATCATCTGACAAATTCTGTTCTGCCAAAGTTTCTGCCAGAAGAAACGTTGTCATGCTATCTGACACCATACCATCCATTTCACCAGCTAGAGGAGAGGCAGGAATGTAGTTACTTGGCTTAGGCACAGGATAGGTGGAACTCTTCACCTAGAATGGAAAGACAATATTCAAGTAATGGTACACTACTTTAACCAGGTACCGAGTAGTAAACTTGAAGAGATTGGAAAAACAACTGCCTATTTTTCCCAATGTTACTCTTATGAACCATGCATAAACAAATGAATTTCATTATTCCTTAGTAATCCTGATCCTAATTTAAGTAAAAATGATAGAATTTTGCTTTTAACTTAACTAAGAAAAGGAAATATTCAAAAACCCAGTTTTGTAGCTCTCTTTATGAAATTCATAATGTCACATCTTTTCAGTAATAAAAGTGAAAAAAAATACCCAGTCAGTTCGCTGTGCTCTCGCTTGTTTCTGTCTTTGAAACAGTCCTTGTCTTTGCATGTATGAGTTATATGCTTCAGTTGCCTGTCTGAGGTATTGAAAGAAAAATAATGTTTTGAATAACGTTTTGAATAATGAGATGGTGTCAAAATATTTTCTGTAAATAGAAGTGGACGATGAATGCCAGCAAAGATAATCACTTTCCAGTGCATTGATAATACAGTGGTGCCTCTAACCTATCCCTAACTTCGTACATTCCAGACTTTAAATGCTAAATTCGTGAGAAATTCCATTCGAGTTCGATCAATGCTTCTACATAGCGCGCGTAGTAAAAAAATGGACTTCGAAAGTTCCACTCTTACCGCTCTCTGCGTAAAATACTCTTGTGATCAGCAGCATATAATTGCGGTGAGCGGCCGAATATGATGCAGGATAATCTAAATTGACATTTTGTTTAACATCACCCGGCTGAACTTATTTGCGCTCGTCTTGATAATTTGTTAACAGTGAAAATAAACACTGAAGCCTATAATGTACTGCACTAAGTTTGTGATTTGCTGCATGAGTAATTAAATAACACCAGCATGAATTTTAGGGCCTATAAACTGAGTAATTCACTCTCCATTATTTCTAATGATAACTGATTCGAACTTCGAACAATTCAGAGTTCGAACGGGCTCCGGGAACTGATTTAAGTACGAAATACAAGGCACCACTGTACTGGTTTTTATCAGTTACCGCCACGATCAAAGTTTCCATGCAGTCAAACCCCATGGGACGGCACAATGTTAGATACACATCAGTAAAAAAACACAAAAAAAATGTAAAAATTAACCTTTGAACAGTAGAAGGAGCAATGACAGCAGAACTTGGCCTGATAAGTCTACGCCCATTTCGTGGTTTTTCTTTCTGACCTATTCTTCCTAGCATACCTCCATCAATCGATATAATGTTTGCAGTTGTTTGTGGAGGAGTTCCTATAGACGCTGAATTCCATGCAGATTTTCTCGCATAAATATTCTGCCTGAAAATGTATGCACTAGTCTAAACGCTCATGAAACATTTCGACTTATACTGATATTTTCCATGGAACTGAACCTCCTTACCTTCCAGCATCACTGGGCTTTCGAAGGAGGCTGTGGGATGGACTCTTGCTACGTGAATTGTGGGAAAGACATGCCCTGACCTAATGAAATCAACAACTAAATATAAAACATTTTCAGTGAAAAATACTGCTCAGAAACACTAATACAGGCAGTTCTCTATTTTTGGACATTGCATACTGTGACAGAAAATCAACAGATGTTTTATCACAATCTAATTCACCGTTCAAGGCAAATTGCTTACAGTTTTACTCGGCCACATTGTTTTCTCGGTATCTTATGAATTTTACAAATTCAAACATAACAATTTTTATAATATAATAAGAAATTCTAGTCTAATTATCTCTATTCGTTTTACTCTCAAAATTCCCCATTATATATCTGTAACCAAAGGTATTTCTGCTTCGATGTTGTCAGGTAGCATTGAAATAAGTTGTTATCTAATAATAGATAATTCATTAGGGAAAAATAAATAAATTAAATTCAACTTTATTGCAGTTTTTAGCAGTAAATCTTCAATAATAGATATTTGTTAATACAGTCGCCACCGGTTAATACATCCCCGGTTAATACAACCAACCGCTTAATGCATCCAAATTGCTTGGAACAGAATTTTAAGATTACACTGGACATACTGCTTAATTCTGCAGGCAACGCACATGTGATATCAAAACAGAAATTCAATTAACAAGGCTATTTA
>QRAM01000318.1:13678-30005 GCA_013436055.1 Halocynthia roretzi
TGGATGTATTAAGCGGTGTCGACTGTATCATACCTTTTCCCATAACCAATTGATTTCTTGATCAGTTGGTGTTCTAGTCAAGGAGATAGGACTTGTGTTGAAAGGCTTTGAAGCACCCAAGTACTTGTTTTTCATGCTGGATGGAACCATATCAGGACTCACTACATGGATGGTTACCTTAATTATTAAGGTTAAACACCTTAGTTCTTTAAGTTTGAAATCAGACAGAGCACAAATGGACTATAATTTTGATATAACAAAATAATAATAATTAGGAGTAAACAATCCTTACAACAATATTGCTATGATGACTATTCTGTGAACTAATATATAGAGTGGAACCCATTTAAGACTGTCAGTACATCAGGGGTGCCCAACCGACGTACCCTAATTTTTTAGGGTTAAAGTTTTTCTATCAATATAAAATTACATGCATGATTGCATGCATGACATGCTGATTATGACATTGAGAAGCTTCTGTATAAATTTCAATGGGATTGCATATGTAGCAATTGGTATAGCCCTTAGAACTTTGTCCAAGATGATCCTATTTCACTTTTAGGGCTACTTTAGGTTCACTTTAGGTTTACTTTAGGATCACTTTAGGGCTAACTATAACAGCAAAAAATTCCCTGTTAAACATGCTGTTTAATTTGTAGCCTTGAGCAATAGGCTATACCACATAGACTAGATGTTTAGTAGACTGTATCATCCCGGTTTAGACTCAATACAAAAATATTATCATTCACAAGTACCTGGTTTCCTTGACTGACAATAACATTGCCTAGTGATGATGAAGGTGAACTGCTAACAGCTTCAGAACTTTCTGGATTTTGACCAGTACTTTTCAGTGTAGTCATGGTCACAGCTTCTTCATTCTCTGATGAAGCCCAGGCTACTTTTCCTTTGGTGTGGAAGAGAATTCTATTCTTTGATGGTGATAAGATCGACTTAGGATTTACAGGAGACGGTGCATTTGATGATGCTAAAAAATAATGAATATTTAAATAAGAAAAGGCAATATACCTAATAGAAATGCAAGCTAACAACTCTTTGGCTGAAGTGTCATTGATTCAGTAATAGTAACTACTGTAGTTAATGATCAGTAGCCATTCCTAACCAGGAATGGCTAAGGGAACCAGAGGGGTCCACCAAGAATGAGACAATATAGTGAATGATATCATATACGAGTATATTTAAAAAAGTCAACTGTAGGAAAGTACACTGGAAATTATTGAAATGTGAAGTGTGCAGAACATTTGAATTTAAACACCTCATTGCAATGCATCGCTTAAAATCAGTTTGATAATTTCTCAAAATCTTTAGTATTTACCTCTACTTCTACACTTATGTTTAATTAAATTGGAACCAATACCAATACTGCTAAACTAAGGAGGAAACTTAACAACACATTTCTTACTATTCTCATCTGTTGCTTTATTACCATCGCTCTCTTTGTTCCCATCACCATTTATGGAATAATTGACGACCGTTGACATTGACAGCTGCTTTTCCTTATGTTCTGGAGGATGAGGTTCTATCACAGATGGAGGTTCCTTAGCTGGTTTCAGCTTTCTGCCTTTACCTCCTCTTCCTTTTGCTCCTTTCCCACCTCTCTGGGGCAATGATGGTTTGGATTTTGCAACTGGTGATTTCGCAACTTTTGGCTGTGGCTTTACAGCAGGTCTTGAACGAGACACAATTATTTTTTGGGCGGGGGCTGGAACAGTGTTTGCCATTTTTGGAATAGGGCTGTCCACATCACCTAACGCTGATGATGTACCATCGTTGTATCGCACCTCGTGCCAACGAACTGATTTCGATTCAGTCTCAGAGGGTTTAAGCTGGCTTTGTCTGGTCAGTTCAATACTGTCTTTGAGGCTTGCAGCAGAAAACTTTCTTCCAGAACCTATGGTAATGCCATCGACCCACTGCTGTCTAGCTAAACCAGCCGACTGGTAAGCTGGATAAGAACCAGGTGACCCCATCATTCTTGAAGAAGAATCGTACTTAGAGCCCTTCCTTAATATTCCTTTAGGAATTCCTGAATTATATGTTGTAGGCTTAGAACTGTCTTCTCCCTCTCTCCACCCATGGTCTGTGATTTTGTCATTCTTTTGTGAGCTGTTGGGTAAGTAGCTGTTTAACACTCCACTGGTCTGTGCCTGTCTTGCGAGTAGTACGGCAGGCCTAGGATTATCATTTGTAGGTTTGTTCTCAATGCTATACATAGCACTTATGGGAGTTGCAGTAGTCTTTGCTAGTACTGAAGGTTTATTTCCACTGAAATTCTCAGCCATTGAGTGGATTGGTTGTTGGTCAGGTGTTTTAGATGACAATTTGTGATGACTCATTTGACGTCCCCATTCATGGTTTACAGTCTTAATCGAATGCATTTGTAACTCACTACCTTCCAAATCTTCTTTTACTGTGGTTGATGTATCAAAAGCTTGAACAGGAGCCTTTGTATTAATATCCTTTTTGAATGTCGGGATACTTCGTGCTTCATAAGAGGAGTTAGGTCGTGCTAGACAGTTAGATTGAACTGCTGGTTGTGGTCTGTTTTCATTGGCGATACTAGCACTCCATGGTCTGTAAGCCTTAACATAATAGTTCAGTGGAGCTTTGGAACCATCCACATTAATTTCAGTATGTTTGTCTCTTGTTGCTCCATAAGAGACTGAAGAAAAATGTGATGTTTCTGCAGTATGATAACGGTATGTTGGCTTTGGTTCGGTAGTATTTTCATCATACCCAACCTCTTCACCAGTGGAATTGGGTACGAATTTGTTAGGAAGGGTTGTCTCACGTGTTCTAAATAGCTGTGATCCGAGCGTACTGCTCGTTCGCGTAGTTTTTGAGTCAGAATAGTTATTGGGACTATACACGTTAGAGAGATTACGAGGGGATGTTCCAGAGCTGCTGCTACCATGTAATGAATCCAGGTCATCATTAGCTGCTCAAAATAGAAAATTCTCACATTACCTACTAATATATTTACCATAATCATTGCAAAATATTGATTATTAATATATTTACGAATGGGTTTATTCCATAAAAGGGATCGAAATTTTTGTTTTTAAAGTATCTTCATTTAACAAGATGTGTATTATAAACACCACTGCTAATAAGTATAGCTAAATTGTTCAATATTATTGAACTAACTATTGGTAAATTTCACGAATATAACCAATTTGACTTTGAAGTAACCTGAATTTGCTGCTTGACTATATTTGTTGTGAGCATAGTCATCTGCATTGTACTCAAATTTGCTGGGGTGAGTTTGAGCATTTGAAATAGAGTCTTGTTCCTTTTCATTAGTGGTGGCAGATATCACCTGCAATAAAAACTTAAATTTACAGATGATCCTCATACTACGAGCGACTTATAAGACCAGAAACTCGCTATACGAGCCGCCATTTGGGAATATTTTTGTTTCATACAACGAGTACAGATTCACACTACGAGCGATCGTCATACACAATGGCAAGGTAAAGGGAGTCAATTAATAGCGTTTCTAGCGGACTCATCGATTTGTATCGAAAGAGAGAGAAAAGAAATAAAGAGCACATGCTCAATTTACCGCGCTTTACTCACCAAGCGCAGTCTGCATTCGCTTGATTCACGTGTTTATTTCGTAGCGGTAACGTCCCGAGCGTTTTGTGCTAGTGAATATTTCGTGTTTCGTGTATATTTTTGATTGATTTTGTGTTAACCATGGGTCCAAAAAAAGTAAGTGCTAAAGATAGTAGTGGTAAGAAGAAAAGCTTATCACAATAGAAGTGAAGAGTGCAATAATAGAAAAAACATAAGAAAGGAGTGCGTGTAGTGGACTTGGCACAGCAATACAACCGATCGACGTCGACGATCTGCACGATCATTTCTTGTATAATCTCTTATGTTCTTATTACATATACACATATGTATTGTTATTTTAATTTTAACTGTACGTTTCTGTTTAAACATACTTTTAAAAAGGCATTTTGCGTGGTTTTTGGAGCCTGGAACGGATTAATTAGTTTTCCATTGATTTCAATGGAAAAACGCGTTTTGTAATACGAGTGAATCGTTATACGAGCCCGGTCTTGGAACAAATTAAACTCGTAGTATGAGGATCCACTGTATAGATAAATTTACATTCAACAAATAAGTGAAACTCAAACAGTTGAGAATCCTTCATCCGAAATTCCAAAATCCGAAAACCTTCAAAATGCGAAAAGCAGTGATCATCATGTCTTTTTGTACAATAAGTACAAAACATTATTTTTATGTGAGATCTGAATTTCACCTCCATGTGCTCAATGGCCTGTATTTATACCTTACTGGAACCCCAATACCTGTATAGTATGTATAGTAGAAAATGATATACAAATAGTGTACGTTTTTTTTATGTGTAAGGAAAGCAGCCAAGGGCAACAAAAACATATGAACAAAGGCCCGCTTAGTTGTAATAAATAAAAATATTCCGATATCCGCAACACTTTAGGTCCAAGGAATTTCGGATAAGGGATGATCAATCACAAGACCAATTCACAAAAACTTGATATATATGTCCTAAAATCTAGCAACTCATATAGGCTGTTTTCAAATGAACTATTGACCAAGCAATTTTTAATATAAAGGAAGATAGATAATTTTTTATTAAAGTGCCACTAGACAATTTTTTCGTTTTCTGAGTAACTCTCACAAGTTGTGCGACTCGAAGCAGATTCAAACGCCTTGATAACACTATATTATGTCACAAATGCAGAGCACAACAGTGATTCGAAAGATTCATCATTTGCTGAAAGAACTTCCCTTATAATATTCAATAACGAGGCATTCTAGTCTAACCAAATAAAATTCAGCCATACTAAAACTTCCCTAAGTATTTAGTTCATTTTTAACGGAATGCATACACTAGTTTATCAAATCATGTTGATAGAAGTTTTTGAATTACCATTGGATTCCCAACATCAAGTGAATCTTGGGCAATATCATCAGCTTCCTCTATTTCCAATCCAGAGTGACCTCCAGAAGGGTGCACAACAGATCTCTGCTCATGTTAAATAATAGTTTAGTCACACTTGATTCATGTACCGTACTTTACACACTATAAGGCGCACCAGGAGAATTTTGAAGAAAATTTGATCATAACAACATTGTATTTTCAAAATTACGTATTATCACAAGGCGCAAACGAATATGAGAATGAAATCGCATCAGCAACTAAGTAGAGTAATTTTGATTGGCAACAGCGTATTGCAAATTCACAGGGTCTATGGCGTATTGTTCGAATTTGAGGAAAAAATATTGCCTTATAGTCTGTAAAGTATGGTAGGTTTCTTTCACGTTAGGCAAAATTACTGACTGGAATATTTTGCGCTTGTCCAACAAATAGACGTGATAGGCTGTCGGCTAATTTATTATTATTCTGATCGATAACCTTGAAAGCCTTCTCCCCATTATAGTTGGTGCGTTTAGAGACACTGGACGATGAAGGACGATATGTGGAATAGGCTCGTCCTGACATGATGTCAACATTAGAATGTGAATAAAGAAATGAAGGTGACGACTGCTTATTGTCTGTATCATCTATAATGCAAGAAAAACAAAGTATTCAAATGAATTAAATCAATCAGTGTCCAAGCACATGAATCAACTAACCATTTTGCTGTTTATCGATCTCTGATGGATACACCTCTAAAATGTTTTGATGACTCTGCTCAGAGGAGATGTGGTTTGTTCCTGAGGGAATCGGGGCTTGTAAGGACGGTATAACACCATTACCATGAAGCTGCATTGAGAATTCCTAGAATCAAGTATATCAAGAAAAATAGTCAGGCATAGTTTTAGCTATGCAACTGTCAACACCAGTACGGTAAATACAAAATACATTGGAGTGGAACCTCGAATTTTCTCAATAGTTTATTCCTGAGAAAAGGTCAGAAGCCTAAGCAGTATTTCTCATTTAAAAACATGTCAATGGAAATAATTGGTTGGGGGGCCCAAAAAATCACCCCTGCAAAAAATTCTATTAAAATATAAACATTTTATTAAAAATAAAAGTTATGTATTGTAATTCATATAATGTAATTCCTTTTCACTAATAATTAACACTTATTATTACAAAAGAAGCACAAAACTATACTGCTGTCACAAAAAACAGTAAATGACTCCAGAGACAACCGTACTCTGACCAAGACTGACACATACTGATAGGAACATGTATTGAGCAGCAACGAACACAGGATGAAAACAAAAAAAGACGAAAGCTCAAGTTCAACTGTATTTGAATCGTTATTCAGAACAATCCCATTTTTATAGTGCAAACACGAACAGCGGATAAAAGTTCCAAATAATTATTTCATGCATTTTGTGCTACCGATTAATTTAATTCAGATTTCCGGGACTAAATGGTAAAACTTCAAGCAACTGATAGCTAATATCGTATATTGCAGTTTAAAACTGAATTGCAACTAAATATAGCCTACTATGACCTGAATGTGGTTCAACTGACATCGTAAAAAGAAATAGAAACCTGAACAGTTTGCAGACGGTGATGTTCTAACACTTTACTTTTCTGCTCTTCCAATTCTGCTTCAAATTTACGCCGACCGACATCAGCAGAAAATGTCGAACTATATGTTATGAATAAAATTGATCCTATTATAATAAGCATTGATAATCTTTGTTAACTATGTCAGAAGAATCATTCAAATACCTTGTATAGTCTGGACCAGTGGATGTTCTTGATACGGAATCTCCACTTCTAAGCTGCTGTAACACTGCTTCAAGTGTTGGAGCATTTTGCATTGTTTCTAAATTATTATTTTTAAGAAAATTCATAATTATATCTGATGCACCTGCATCATACCCAGTCATTTTTACGAGTGTGAAAGCAAGTTATCCAACTATTTCACGATCAGTGCTTATTGTCTTTTTCTCATAGCAAAAACCTTTTACCAAATGTCGATTGCCCATACCACTGACACCAAGAATCGAAAATGTTGCAGCAAATAAGCCATGAGAAGTTAAGTAACATTGGTAATGATATCTCAAATGAAATGAAATCTACCTATTGCTTGATTCTTTCTCTCTCGTACACCCATATGAGCTCTTTGATATCGCTCAGTTGCTTCAATTTGCCGCTGTCTCCGTTTTGCAAGCTCAAGTTCCCTTTTTCGATTTTCCCTTTCGTCTGCTAGTTTTTTTCTATCTTCTAGTGCCCTTGAATTGGATAAATAAGATATGGCATCACCATTATGATATGTCACTTCCTCAAAAGGCCATGAAATTACAACCTGTAGCTGTACAATATAACAAAAATAAACTATCGAAATGAGAGGTAAAAACGGAATGTCAGCACACACAACTGAATTGCAAACAACAGCAATGAATGACGAAGGAGACTGTACCACCAGGAAAAAAGTGGTGAGCCGCTGTAACATGAAATAGTACAAATTTGCACTCTTTGTACTGTAATTTTCGCAGTACTCGATATCAAGACAGTCTACTTAAGTTTATATTTATCGTAAAAAATTCACATGCAAGTGGAAAAGAAGACTAATTGTTGATTTGATTTCTTATAACATTGTCTTTCAGTGCTTGTTCGACGATCTCCAACAACATAATGACTTGGTCTGGCCAATATCAAGTTAAATTGGTTCAATGACTAGTTACCGAGTTGACCTATGGTTCACAATCAAACTCTTTTTCCTATGCAAGGATATATACCGGTATATTACCAGTGATAAAATAAAAGCGACTTAATATGCTTGGTGCACTTCATATCAATTGAAACATCAAATAATAATGAATAAATATTCCATATTATGAGAAATAGTCTACAAATGTTCTCAGACTCCTCAATAATCATATTTTAACTAATAAATAAATATTTCTTAACGCATCCTATCGCACAACTGTGCAAACGCAACAATTATAATACTGTGCATTTTTGCATCCTATCAGCATGGAACATTTTAGGCGCCATGATAGCAAGCCCAATGATATGCTGCATTTGATTCCATATTTACTCGCATACGAGATTTTTTTTCTAACTTCAAGAAATAAAGTCTTAATACAAGTAAACATGTTAAATAAGATACAGAGATTGTGGATATACGTACTTTCTACGTCGATTGGTTTCAATGGTAAGTTTTCGAGCACGCTCCCGATCTTGCTTACGTTTTTCCCAGTCCTCTTCTGTCACTACAAGTGAATAGACTTCATTTCCCACCTGAACTCCATATTGTTTTTCCCCCGATGGCATTGTTACCTGGTCACACAGTTGTTGGATTCTCTGTGTACGTCAATCCATCTCTTCGTCCCTTTTAATCACTGATTACTGATTAAGCTATCACAGATTTCAATAATAACAACTATTTTACTAGGTAACAAGACATCTGCAATTACAAAAACAAAAGTGATCAGATACACTCGAAAATTGAGTAATCAAAAGTACATAGTTGGGAACATAAAGTTACAACACCAATCAAACAACAAATG
Source organism: Halocynthia roretzi (assembly GCA_013436055.1). Classification (NCBI taxonomy): domain Eukaryota; kingdom Metazoa; phylum Chordata; class Ascidiacea; order Stolidobranchia; family Pyuridae; genus Halocynthia; species Halocynthia roretzi. Next base: position 22,169 of record QRAM01000318.1, read on the forward strand.
TCATAATTCCAATCCAAATGAATGCACAATCTATCATGGGAATCTAGTTATTTCATAAAATGTTAACAAGCACATACACTGCAATAATTCCATACTCTGGTGAGTGTTATATATAATCGCCAACAGTCGTCTATTCGTTTTAACTCATAAATAAAATTACAAAGGCACAGTCAAACCACTAATCATAACCAATCATCTTTCCAGTAATTTCTGATGAATTAGTATAGCTGTTTAGATTGTGAGCTACAGAAATTCCATTACGGATGGACTATACATTGGATCATGTAAATTTGTAAGTCCATGGGCGTTATTAGTAAATAAAGTTTGAATTCCCGATACCACTTTTTCAAATTATCGCCTGTCGGTTTATTCACGAAAAACCCTGTTAGTCAAAATTTTATCCTGCTGCTCAATAAGGCGATTTAAGCCATTATAATTATACCGATACAATAGCAAATTTATTTAGTGAGCTCTGTAACGGTAATGCCGATCTGAAACATTGAAAAGTGAACTAGGCAGTCATTATTTATTCCCATTCCACTAACTAATTCAGTAATAAGCCACTCTTTCCCAAACAGTTAAACTGAGAGACATTTCCAAAATCTTAGTGATCTCGAAAACATCACCACATATGGAAATCTAAAGCTATGTTAACTGCAGAGGAATTCATCATACTTCCACTAGTTAACAGCTAACGTGTCCCAAAGCCAATGAAATCGTTAGTGGCGGACAATTGACAATTGTGCTGAAATTGAAAGGAAATAGTCCAGTGAATAACGGGGCTATTGTGTTTTATAGGAGAATGATGGAATCGATACAACTCATACGGCTAGATAAACAATCTTGTTTACATAACTGAACAATAGGCTATAGAACATATAAGAGGCATTGTCTGGAAAAATTTAAGTGAAACGCACTGCTGACAATGAATACAATGTTGGATGTTTTTGATTCAGTAATTTGTGCTCCCTCAATTCTTGAACATCGATTAGGTTTATAATTAATGACGCTTGATCTATTCAGTGACAACTCTTCTTAGTCAATCGTACTAGTTGTATGTATGTAAGAAAGAGCATCCCACATGCAATGGATCCGAGAGCCACGTGATTTTGCCACAGTTGCCAGTCAGTCAGCTTACCATTGTCGTCAAGTTCCAAGGCCAATCGGTCACCTAAAAACTCTTCGCCTGCTACAGTAATACATGACTGATTTCTGATGAATGTGAGTGTTGCCACACTTGCATACTTGAGGACTGGGCTTGTTTCATTCAAAGAAAAGCAGCTTTCAAACTTTTGTCCTTCAAATTCGTTAATACACAGAGCAGAATACCCGTACCTGTTTGAAGAAAATATAAATAATACCTCATGTTATAATTCTTAAATATACCACAGTGGTAGCTGCTTGTGCTTAAATTAAGTTAACATAGTGATGAGTATGTACATAGCAGTGAAAGTAATGTGTTCTCAATAAATAACGTACCATAACGTATTTGTCATACAGCTTTGTCATGACTACAATAGGCAGTGATTTTTTTACTTACTAGTCATTAACTATACCTAGTTAAAATGAAATTCGAAATCTAAAGCTGAAGAAACAGGCAACTACCAATTTCTTTACTATTCATCAGACCAGTACTAGCTAGAACAAATAATACCAGATGCCATGTTATCATGGCTGCTTTGACAGGGCGCATTCTTTATTCTTTTTTAGACTTGTCAAGTCCATTTAATTATCCATTTTTCTCTTTAGAACTTTACCCTCTTATAAAAGAAAGACGTTACATCGCTGACATCTAAATGTTGTGTAATACCTTGAAAAAAAAGGTTCACCATGCCTAAGTCGTATCATATTTACCTATATTACATCTAAACAGCATCAATTGTTATTATCTTATCTCTAGTACTGGTCATTTTGCTCTCTACAGTTGTTCCCTAATAATATTAACATTATGAGCTTAGAATTTGAATCATCATTCTATAGTAATTCCTTTCCCTATCACATCCTTTTCTTTTTAAAAAAAAGGCTCCCGAAAGGTAACTATAATCTCATTGGAGGTCACCATCATCGCATCGCTGCAGTGACCCCGAAGTTGCCGGTACCCTATTTAAACAGCTGGGTTGACTGTAATTGATGATTCAGTCTTGCTCAAGGACACAGAAATGGCTCTGGCAAGGTTCGAACCTGCAGCCTCTCGAATATGATACGCGCTGGCTACCGCTGCGACACTCCCCCCTTTTTATCACTATGCTACTGACAGAATACTTTGCACAAGAATACTTGCTAACATCTCACTGCCAACAATATTATTCCTAGTATTTGCTTTTTGAAAGAGAAAGAGAAGAGAAACGGTCACAAGATCAACATGCGATATATTTAAAGAATTATTTACAATAATCTATTAGTGCATCCTGCACAGTATTACCCGAATTCCTAAATATTGTAAAATCACTCCTTAAAACTAAAGTGGATATTTGAAAATTATACCACATACAAAAATGTAAATTGTAGCCAAACCTACTATACACGTATTGACCAAATTTTAAATTGCTACGCAGTATCTTTTCAATAAAGATCTCACACATAGCCTCCAATTATTAGATAGTAGATACATAGATTCTCACATTTATACAATATGTTTTTCAACAACCATAGCTTTCCAAAATACAAACAGCTACATTCGAAATATCATGATTACACTACTTCAAGATGAACAAATATTACATTATTATGCACAATAACACGAGAACCATTACCTGGCAATGCTGATGTATTTTATCCATGAAAGCCAAGGCAGCACAGTGTCTACATTCACAAGCAACCCTGCAAAGAGGATCGAAAAAATGAAAGTCAGAGAAATGAAGACGCTAGCCACTGCAAAACTTCCAAAGGTTGCTGAGTAAAACATGCCTATTGCCGTAGAAGCATACACCATCAGTATGACTGTAAGGAAAAAAACTAAAAAGGACTCAAGGGATTGTTTCAGTCCAACCATCCAATATGTTATCAAACTGAAAACAAGTGGGCAAAAGGTTCGAATTGGTATGAGATCCGCCAGGAGTTTGGCAAAAAAGTATGCAGAAACTCTGTAATACCCCGATGTGTGTTCGTGTATGAATATAGATCTCTCTTTGAAAAAAATTTCAATTGCGCTGATTGTTCCAAACATGAGATTTGTGCAGATAAAGAAAAGCACTCCAAACCTATTTTGAACTCCAGTTTTAGTTGAATTATCCACTTGATAATACAGAAGTCCAAACACAATGCCGATCAATAAATTCAGCATGATATTTCCGACACAAGCCATTGGATTTCGAACAAGATTTTTGAAAGCCCTACGAGATAGAATCCAGAATTGATAATAGAAGGGGTTAATCATATTAGACTTTTCAATAACAGCTATTTCAACAGGGAGATTTACCCTATCGGCCTCAATCTCTGACATTCTTTCCTTATTGAGGGAACTATTCGCGAATTTATTAGACAAATTTTTGATATGGCAAAGCAAGTGATTATCGTTTATCTTCGCGACATCAGATTGCAACTCACTCTGATCAAAATTTATATTGCCACATGAAACATCAAGTAAGAAATCAGCCGGGTTAACATGCTCTTCACAGTCATAGCCAATCTCACAAAAGTATGGAAGGACAAAATCAACAGGGCCATGATACAGCATGTACCCTTTCCCAAGCAATGTCAGCGAATTGAAAAGCTGAAAAATGCTGTAACGTGGTTGGTGTATGGTGATAACAATGGTACGGCATTCAGCAGAAAGACATTTTAGCAGTGTCACGACAGCAAAAGCTGTTGAGGCATCCAATCCACTTGTAGGCTCGTCCAAAAACAAAATACTCGGTTGTATAATGAGTTCCATTCCAATCGATGTACGTTTCCTTTCTCCACCAGACACTCCGCGGATGAAATCATTGCCGATCCTAGAATTTTCACAACTGGTCAATCCCAACTGAAGAATCATAGTTTTTATCACTTCTTTCTTCTCAGAAAAAGACATGGTATGGGGCAATCGCAAGTTGGCAGAAAACCAGAGGTTTTCTTTAACTGTCAGTGTGCCGAACAGCATGTCATTTTGAACAACATAGCCAGTGATGTATTTTAAATTTTCTGGCTGTATCTTTCCATCTAGAAATATTTCTCCATTTAGCCCAGTCATATCCAGTCTTCCGGCGAGGGCATTCAACAATGTAGTTTTGCCACTTCCTGTGGATCCCATGATAGCATTCAACCCCGGTTTGAGGATACCAGACAGATCGTATAGGATCTGCTTAGTAGTAGTTTTATTACAACTGAAGGGATTCAGGGGCTTAACATCACACATATAACTGAGATTTCTAAAAGTTATGACAGAGTGCTCTGAACACTGGGACTCAATCATGACTCCTTGTGTTTCTGCATCAACACCCAACACACAACTATCTACAAGAGACATAATTATCAAACAAAATCAAACAAAATCAAACAAAATCAAACACAAAGCAATGAAACCATAGAAGAAACAAACAAAGTCAAATAAAGGAGCGAAGTATTTATATATAAAAATATATCCTACTGTTTGTGGGTAAGAAATTTTTGTGATGAAAATTAGTCTCCAATGAAACGTTGATTGACTTTCAAATGTGAGATGAACAATAAAAGTATAAATTTCAATATTCCTAAATGTTGGTTAATAGTTCTTGTCTAGTTTGAATATGAACACTACCAATACTTCAAGATCAGGGGTACATTTATATGTTGTGCTATGGGGAGTAGACAACCAAATAATCTTACCTTCGCTAGAATTCGCATTTCTCAGATTTACTCCAACATTTGCTCCATAAAATATTCTGTAAACACACTCTTACTAATATTCAGCATAGATGAAGCATAGAAACTGAAGATGATCATTTTAAAATTCATCTTGCTGAAAGATCAGATAAATCATGATAATTTTTACTATACCCTCTCCGCTGCACCCACTTAGCGAACATTTTACATGTTACGAATGTCCTAAAGATTTCCGTTAAAACGGAGGCAGGAATGACGTCATTAGCTTTACTAGCAACCTGCTAAACAGTAGACGTAGTCAAGTTTATTATACTGCCCCCTAGCGTTCGTAATAAGTGTTTGTAGTAGAGCAGGAGCTGTGAACTGTAAGCAGTCTAACCATAGTCTTTAAATACCTAGTCTGGAAGCGCTGACGGTTCTCTCGTTTTTAGGTTTCCGACAGAGCGAAAAATCAGGGACACCTATGATGGATGAACACTTTCTGAAATTTTGTCTGTTCTAGCATGCAAGTGCCCCATGTCAAAATCAGTTAAAGCAGCAATTCAAAGATAATTACCTATTTATGTTGCATGTTTTCAGATAATTTTTGATTTTATATATTAATAAGGTATACTATTAATTGAAGAAGAAATGGAATTAGTTGTTAATGTCGAATACGAGGAATTACAAGCTACTCTTGAAAATGTAAGTGTTCTGCACGAAAGCTTAACAAATTTGTGGACTTGTATGAATTACATTTAGAAAATATATTGTACTTTTAGTTGGATGAGGAGATACCAATTGAAATGACAGAAGACAATGCAAGAACATGACAAAACATATGAAATAAAAGATCTTCTCCTCTCAACCTTGAATGAACACCACGTTTTTGAATTCTTAAATTCTCCCTGAGCTGTTGAAAATACCTGCTGACACAAAAAAGATGATGGTAGCTAATTATATAATTATATTTTCACAGTGGAAGTTATTTTCCCGACAAACCTTAGTGGCAGTGACACTGATATTCTACACTATCTTTCTGGGGCTTTACTTAAGTGGGCACTTTCAAGAAGCAGGTCGAAGTATAAGCTATAAGTGGTACAAAGATTGTAAGTTAATTTTTTTTATTGATTCCAGAATAAGATCATACTTTCACTGCAAATACAAAACAAATCAAAATGATAGGCAAAAAAAAATTTCAAGGCAGAAGAAGAAAAGCTTGAGAACCAAACTAAAACTGTAAAAATAATATCAAATCTTATTGGAAATAATATTTATACAACGGCTATTGTATAGAAACTGACTGACACTTGGTGCTTCAGTTCTTCTCATTCTGAACCTTTGCTGGCCAAAATAAGAATCAGATTGAACTGAGTCTACATACAGTACTAATAATATTCTACAAACATACCAACACTGTTTGAGAGTGTTTGTGCAGCTATGCTGACACTCATCTTCTCCTTCTCCGATTACGTAGAAACCCATTTATAGTAGTACCATCCAAGTTATGTTTCAGTGTGCTGACATACTGACCATGAATGGCATAAGAAAAATCCAATTCCCCATTTTTTTGATAAATAACCAAACTGTGATTTGGTGTTTGTTATTTATTACTTATTTCCTTTTAGAAAGAATGCATATAAGGATACAGTAACTATATATGGTACTCGTACAATAAATTACTGTATTACCATATTTGTAGTATAGTTCTTATAAGTGTATATGCCAAATATTAAAACTCTTAACTCCCTATGTACCGATTATCATAGTTTTAGCGTCGTAGAAGGAGGAAAATGCAATCCCTCGTTCATATGCTGGGGTAAATGGTAAGGGACTGCATACATCGTGCTGTAAGTTCTTGAAATTTTAAGGGGCCTTAAGAAAAACTGCAGTCGAAGACATCTAAGACAGATTCCATACCATTTGGATTAAAGTGAATGCCTAAATGTGGTCATTAGTAAGCAAAGCTGCATATTCCTTCAATTTCCTATCTATTTTTAACAAATTAAAAGCTTATGTGTGTGTGTCCGTTCCGTTCAACCCGTTCGTATTATACGAAGGGTTCGGTGAATGCACTGATGAAGCTTGCGGGAGAAAGGAGGAAACTTTTTTAGCATGCGAGATAGTTAAGTTTATGACGAAATAATAGCAGTATAATTTGTATAGTAATAAGATTTATCCTAGCATAGTTTAGATATCTTGGACACCGTCACATCACTTATAGTAGTGTATGGCAAAGTAGATCGAATTCATTTACAGAGCAGTGACAGAAACTTATTTAATCAATATGAGTATGAATATGTCTTTGCGCTACGAGGTCCCGAATCCACGGGGAAAATCGTTTACAAAGAAGATGATCGAAAGAGAACGAATCATGAATGACGAATTAATGGCCGAGAGGGTTCGCATAGTTGAAACAGAAAAAGACTTTGGTTTGAAAGCTAGGTGGGCCGAAGGCCTTGAAGAGTCGAGCAAAATTCGACAATTCGACCTCGACAAGAAAGAACGCGAACACCAGCTTCATACTACGAAAAAAGCTTTAGTTGCTGTGCGACGGGATGCTCTTCGCACGCTTCTTGAATCGGAATATGAAGAACAAGAAAGAGAACTACATAGGCGAGAACTTGCGTTCTACGTAAAAAGAACATAACGCAATAAACGAATATTCAGTAGAATTCTTCTCTGTAGACGTCCTATGTCTAACTGACATACAACTGCAGTACTACCTGTATACAGAATTAGTGATCTAACTCTTTAATAATTTCGATTTGTCAATTTCATTTATCAAATAGTTGATGGGCGTCCTGGACCTGCAATCAATACTTCATTTGTATTTCTGTCACAGTCTGTCGCTTCCCCAGCTGAGGTATCGAGGAAGACGTTGTTACTACCACTACGCCCTAACAAACTGAGCTAACCACAGTAATAATCTTTATTTAAAATTCTGCTTCAGTATCATTGTCAACTACTCTAGTGCGAGGGTGTATTTTTACAATCGCCGGAGAATGATGAACTTCTATAGGGAGTTGAATTGTACAGGGAACTGATGTTGGTAATGTTGTAACCAAATAGTAGT
>QRAM01000318.1:32529-90540 GCA_013436055.1 Halocynthia roretzi
CCAGCAAGTTATATTGAAATCGAAAAGAGAGAAACAGAAGTTTACAGTCCAGGAACCAAAGTTTCTCGGAAAACAATTTCAGATACTGTGAAAATGGATTATGATATAACAATGCAAGCAGGTGACATTCAAAGCACAAAATATGTATTCGAAAATCAAATTTTTTAAAGAGAATCATATTGAAATAATAGAGCAGGGCAACGTTCAACTTTTATCGGAATATGATGTTGAAATTACCCATAAAAAAATAGGTGAATAAGTGGATTTTAGACCTTTGCAACCTATCACTATGTTAGCTTTATGTCGTAAGACTCGGCATGAAATGTGAATATTTGAACATCATACCTATCGTAGAAGGGATGAAAACACCCAATCATACCAGAAAAATCACTTCTGATGGGAATTGCTTTTTCAGATCGTTGTCGTACGCTCTTTCCGTAACGGAAAGAAATTACACACTTGTGAAATTCGAAATACTGAAATATTTGAAATATAATGAAAGAGTATTTCCGAATTGAGTATCAAGAATTATCTGCATCGGAATATATTTTTAGATTGTTATTGTGTTGTTAAATTTACTGTTCAGACAGAAAAATCAAGCTTTCTATCTCTAAACAAGGTAATATAAACCAACCAGACAACTTGTGTTATATATGGGGTGAGTACACTCCATCTATTCACCGTGTAAATCTTTCCAGCATAGTTAAGTTTGCCTACAAACACTATTTTGGATGTCAAGTTGTTGCAATCGTTACAAAAACGGAAGCAAATACCATTTAGTGTTCTAATAATATGGCGACAGCAAAGTGATCATGTTTCTGAATGTATGACAAAGATCACAGAATTTTCTCGAAGAATCGAGTCCAGAATTATATATCCGGCTTACAAGTCTGCTCTTAGACTTGTTCCTGATGGTTCTGAAATTCCTGTACCACATCCCTCATCTGGAGATGAGGAGTCTTTATTAAGTAACAGACCTTCCTGTGCTGATGAAACTGAAGTAAGTGCTGTTTACTCAGCTCATCTTATTGACATGTTTCTGTGTGTACCACATATATAGTTTGGTGCCAATGTAGATGTAGATGTAGATGATACACTGCATTGATTTGAAGTAAGCACGGTGATGCTAGTGATGATAATGTGACAAATTTACGATTGACAACAACCGGAGTTCTGCATAATTGTATACGATTTTAGTTAACTTTTGAATTACGAATACATGAAATCTCCATCAACCGAAACAAAGTTGCACTTGAACGCTAAGTTAATGGATTTGTCGTACAAGCTTCCTTTCTTTTCATACTTGAATAGTTGGTCTTGGCGTCTTCTTGACGTAAGCAACGCCATTCACCTCTGTTTTAAAACCGAGAGCAGACAATACCCAATAGGAATTCTGTATTAATAATGGGTTCTAGGTTTGTGTGCCATGTGATGATTATCTATATTGCTAACAAGTTTCGTTTCTGCCAAATTCCATTTGTAACACGCTATGTGGCGCAAGACATCATAGACCTTGCATCTAGCATCAATCTCATTTCACTGTAAGAATTATTCAGTTCAGTTGTTACCTAGCCTTATTACCTTTACAGCTACTTCTGCAGCTAAGGCTCCCATAACATTGATATATTTCATTCCCAGTATTAGCGAGTTCTGAAGTGGTTGCTATAATTGGGTTTAATAATATCATATATGCCATATATGGCTTTTAGTTGTTGTTTTTTTAACTTTTTGCCCTTTCGTGTCAATTTCCATTCTGTTCCATTACTATTGATAAAACTCCTCAAAACCCTTTTATATGTGTTCCATGTCACAATAGTTCGCTTTTAAAATTTTATAGTCACCTTTTCGATGAAGTTTTGTTTCGAAAAGCCAGAACACAGAGAAAATTATTTTACACACATATGTATATATCTGTCCTGCATGTAATTTCTGGCGTCTGACAGCCATATTTCGTAATAAAACGTAATGGATAGATCGGCGAAAGTTCGTAATACGATTATTCGTATCTAGATGACTTACTGTACACTTTAAAATGCTCTGCTAAACGTCAGAGATATTTACGAAATTTCGAACGGAGGTATCTGGACTTCCAGATATGGACCTCCATAATGGACAAACAAAGAAAACTCGGGTCTAAATACTCTGTTGTCGGGTTACTAATAATTTTCTGCTGGCGACTGTATATCTGCGTGAACGCCATCTTCCTCGACTTCTTTTACAGTGTTACAATCTTTTACTGAATTAACGACACAATACCATAGCAGGCAAAGTAGTATTCTATTATGCAGTTCGATATTAAAGACGAGATTGCGAATAGGCGGAAACAGTAGTATTCTATTATGTAGTTCAATGTTAAAGACGAGATTGCGAATAGGCGAAAACGTATTCTGTCATATAGATTAGATTTGATTATTTTGAACCTAGGCAAGCTATTATTAAGCAATATTCCTTTCAGGCTACAGATTGCTATTGAAATAGCTTTTAATTTTGGGGCCCAAGAAATTCGATTGCTTGCTTCTGGGGAGTTAACACCTAACAATTTTCCATGAATTTGAATTATTAACGAAAGGCCGGGTCGCATAAGCGCCAGTTGAATCCCAGAAAAATGCATGAGTAAAGAAAACTCGGGCCCGGAGTGTATAAAATCCTAATTAGGGTCGCTCTAGCGGCCAAAATAAGAATCAGGAAACATCCTTTTCCTTTTCCTTCCTCGGGGTCCGAGAACGTCCGGAGAAATTTATCTTAAAATATCGGTCCCGTATCAGCATGTTCCTGGCGTACCTCTAATTATTTTATTTGATTAGTATGAAATTATTTGTTGTATAGCCCTGATACAAATATGATTTTGGGGTCCAAGAAAATCGACGGCATTGCCTTTGAGGAGTTAACCCCTACAATTTTCCATGAACTTGAATAATCAACGAAAGATTGGGTCGCAGAATAATGCATGAACAAAAAAAACTGGCGCCAGAGGGGATAAAATTCGAATTAGGGGTGGCTTTAGCGGTAAAAATGAATTCTGTGTTAATGCTACCTCTACTTCTTCTTTCAGTGTTGCAATCTATTACTAAATTGTGACATAACTACATTAACGACACAATACAATAGCAGGCAAAGTAGTAATATATTATGCAGTTTAGTATCATAGACGGAAACACACTGTTTCATACAGATGAGATTGTGAATAGGCGAAAACGCATTGATTCATAAGGTTGAATTACGAGTACATTTTTTTGATTCTTATTCAACTCAGGCAAGCTATTCCAGTATTCTTTTCAGGTCTAACGGGATGCGCTCGAAATATAAAAAATAAATGTTGAGCTTTTAAACCTGATTAGGTCGGGTAACTTATAATTTAATTGCATAGCCCGGGGGTTACTCCGAGGAGTTACTAGATAGGTAAAAGAAGCAAACCTCCTGAAAGGCATTATTGCTACAGAACTCCAGCTCCAATCATCACCTGATGACATGCAGTTAGTGGAAAAACTTACCATACTAAAAATAGAGTACTCTGAATTGAACAAGCTATCGCACGGTGCAATTATAGGGATAGAAGAGAAACGCCGACAAAAAGTGATTCGAAGATTACGGGGGAATGGGAAGCTGATCACTCATCAGCCACAGATCCTTAAAACACTCCAGTCATTTTATAGTTCCTTATATTCTAGATAGATTACGCAGATTACACCAACTTTTCTGGCGTGACTATGGCAGCTAATTTTTAAAAAGCTTTCGATACTCTTACATGGCCATTCATTTCTAACTCCCTGAACGCATTCGGTTTCGATAATGAATTCTGCAACTAGATCTCAACTTTATACAAAAGAGCACAAGGCTGCATACTAAATAATGGGTATATCTCCCCAAGATTTAATATAGGTCGTGGAGTGAGACAAGGAGATCCTCTTTCCTCAACACTATTTCTCATCTGCATTCAGATAATAAACATAGCAATTCGAAATAATAAGGACATATCCGGAATACTGTTGCCGAATCGCGAAATCAAGACCAGTATGCTGGTGGTATGCTGTGGTTTTTGCGTGCGGATAGGAACTTGAATTTCCAATCCGATCAAATCCGTTTGGAGAAGTATCGGGATGCAAAGTTAACGCAACGAAATCTCAGGCCTACTACATTGGATCAAAGCGCAGCTGCACAGACAAGCCCCTATCAGAAATAGGGATGCAATGGCCCCAAGACGAATTCACCTACCTAGGAATCAAGTTTCCAGTTAAACCAACAGACGACAAAAAAAATTTCGATCTGTATGTAGGAGGCAGACTGGAAAAGATAAAAACGATTCTAAATCTATGGTCATCCCGCTCCCTATCTCTTTTCGGGAAAGTCACCATAATAAAAAGTTTAATTCTCCCCAGAATCTTATACCCGATCATCACGTTGCCAGTGATAATCCCAATAAAATTCATCAAAACCCTGGAGCGACTCTTATTCAAATTCATTTGGAACTCTAAATGGGAAAGAGTGAAGAGGAAGGCCCTAATCTGTGAAATAGGGGAGGGCGGGATAAATATGTTAGATCTGGACAGGTACATCACAGCGCTCCAGTTAAACTGGCCAAAGAAAATTTTAGATGATAACTATTCATCCATTCGGAAAGATTTGGAAGCAGTCATTCATGAAGAATTTGACGTCAAGTATATGATGCATAGAAAATTATCTCAGTACGCAAAACCGGATAAAGAAATTCCAATGCGATCAATAAAGATGGCTGTCCATTACTGGTACATCTACAAAGAAATAACATCTGACAGATTCTATTACGAACCATTGTGGTTCGATCGGAGTATTAAATACAATAACAAGGTGCTATTCTGCAACCCACTGTTTGATGCGGGTCTCTCCCAATTTGGCCAGGTATTTGACCACACTGGAAACCATATAAATTACTCTGAGCTCATCAAAATCCTTGAAATACCATATGACAGGAACCAATTTATCTTCTACTGTAAACTCAAACATGCTTTACCCGACCACTGGCCGGCCGATTCTAACAATATGCCACAATCTCGCAATACTCACCAAGAAATAGAAACCACATTAACCGACCGATATAGCACAACGAAATCACTCTATCAGACCCTAATCAAGGGGAAAAAGGACTGCCCACCAAATCCCAAGAAAAGTGTAATGCATCCATGAACAATTTTCCGAATTGGGAAAACGTATACTGTGAACTGTACAACTACACATTGGAAGCTTAGCTACGGTCATTTCAAACTAAGTTAAACCTAAGAGCCATAGTCACAAAAGAAGTCCAATTCATACTTTTCATCCATCAAGTATACACTACAGAACAAATTATCGCAACAAATAATAACCAGCAGACAACTCTCCGGACAAAATGGAAAGAAATAATGGCTTAATATTCACTCTCCATTTTGCTTTGCTTTAATGTATTATTGTATTATTTCTAAAAATTAGCACATATGAGACGTAATACATATACCAATAATAAAACATATAAGTCTCGTATGCACAGCAAACTAAGGGAAGCAGTTATCCTCTTTTGAAGTTACGGTTAAGTAACTAGGTGGTTGGTGACTTAAAAACGGGGATAACTCCCGTTATATGAGGATTATATGTATAGATTCGTTATGAAATTCTACATTCATTGGTGTATCATATATAGCGGGACATCGATTGGTCCGCGAGTTATTAAGGGTTGTTCAACGCGGGGTCATTCGTTGCGGCCGACCCAAAATAGGTATTCGAGTTTCGAAATAGATTTTTTTCGGGGTATCGTGCCAGACAGCACTATAAACTTTGAAACAGATGAAATTATAGTCACAAAGAGTTTTGATAACAATTCTCTTTGTCTGCTCAATGTGTTCAACTGCAAAAGTAAAATTATCTTTTATTCTTAGATAGTGGTCAAGTGTGATGACATAACAATAGATTGTGTACTTGTGAGTGTGTGTATCTCTTTATCGCTATATTTAATTGTTCGAAGGAAACATAATTCTCCTTTCTTCAATCGACAAAGTGAAAAATCAAGTTTCTAATTTAATTCAGCCTTTGATCTTTGGCATTTATCGTCATTTATCATGAAATAAAATACATACAGGGGGGGGGGGTATAAAATCCGCGATGTAGTGAATCCGTGAAAAATTGGACCGCGATATAGCGAGGGACGACTGTATTACCATTTAAGGATGATAGGAGTCGTTTCGTATGTAAGTTGTGAGGCTTGAAGCCCCGAGCATTTATTGTTAAAAATGCAGGAGGCTATACTTTTATATGGTTCAGGAAGTAGTGACCTGTTCACACTTTTTTGCTCCAGGGGATGATGGTTGAGTTACTCTTGCTAGAATTGGTAATGTTGATCCAAGTTGATATTACTGTTTTAGCTAAGATGCAGGTGTAGTATTGTTCTATACTTCAGTAATGAACTGCTTATTAAATCAAATTAACATTAAGTCTCTTAAGATTGATGATCGCGTCTTTGCAGTGTCATTATCAGGTGAATTGGTGGCTGTTCTTTGCGAAGGTAATAACATACAGTATTACAAAAATTGTTCATATCATTGTCAAATTTACAATTTCTCAGTCATTTCTCATTATGTTAAGCCCTTTTTTTACAGATACTGATTCTGTTCATGTACTTTCTGCAGGTTCCACTTTGCAAATTGTTTATTTGAAATTTGGGACTGTTCGTCTTGGCACAACACTGACAGAAGATAAAATCACTGTAGGTTAAATATATGGTAATCTTAACAATATTTTCTGTACAGCCATTCCCTTTGACTCACATGTGTTCTAGCTTCATGCAATTCGTGACTATATAATTTTGGATAAGCCCGAACAATTGCAAACACTACAATACGTATGTGGTTCGGTTACCCTTGCCAGTTCAGTTCTGAGACAACGAGATGATAAGTAATTATCTGAAAATATAGCTACTGTGATATGCAAATCTAATTCTACCAAAATGAATATATCCGAGGTTCTCAACGTTTTTTCCGTATTCCTCCCTCCAGACGCTTCCATTTCCTCCCCAGATGCTTGATCATTACAGTGAACAAAAGAACAAAAAAATCAACCACATATTTACAAATTTTCATACTACAACTTTAATGAGAACCCTGAGCCTCGTGCTGAGAAACTAATAGTCATTTGTCATTACAACTCGAAGCTAGTAGGTAAATCTAGATTCTAGAAAACTATCGTGTAGCGCTGATAACAACAGACCTTGCGTAAACAGAAAAAACACCTAGAAACTATTTTCCAAATTCCTTCCCAATACCCCCTTTGGGCAAATTTCCTCCCAGGAATTTTACATTCCTTCTTTAGGGAGCCAAGTGGCTCTGGGTGAGAACAACTGGGGATGGGCAATTATTCAGATAAAGTGAGTGATGATTATTAGCATTCTGCTTCAATTTCAGATCACATACAAAAGAAAAAGCTTATTCTTGCAGCTATTGCAATTTTGCTTGCAACTTTTCAACAGGTTTGAAGCAACACATAAGGCAGCACACTGGAAAGAAACCATGCAAATGCCCGTATTGCCAACATTGGTAACACAATAACTTTCAGTAGCATTCTATCGATAACAATACATTAATAAAAGCAGATTGTATATCGAGACCAATACATTAGTAAAGCATATTGTATATGATTGCAGGTGTTCTAGCATTGAAAATTTAAGGAAGCACATAAAAAGGTGAAAAAACACAAGAATTTGAAAATATACCCTTGTTCACTCTGCCTATCTTTTGCAACTGATGATGGATCAAAATACCTACAGCACATAAAAAAGGCGAAAGTTTATAACACTGGCTACCCCTAGACTGTTTTTAGTGAAAACAATTAGCTTTTAATTGAGCATAGAACTGACACTTGGAGTTTATTTGTTTAATATCATATAGTCATAGGGCTATAAGTCTCTTGATTAGACATTGTGACACATGTTAGTCCATTATTTGATAACATCATTAATATTGTGTATTTTCTATTGAATTTCTCAAATTAAATGGGTAATTGGTAACTTATTATCCCCGGCTAAGTGTTCAATTTTTGCAGAAGGTTTATGTCTTCAATGTTTGAGTCATAACATATATGTAAAATTTCAACATGTACTGCTGATAAATAACCAAAATAGGCTTTATGGTTATCTTGTGTAAAAAGGGCATAATGGTCCGTAGATGTAATTTTCCAGTTTCACTTTCCCTATCTCGATCTTAAAGTCGCAGTTGTTACAAAGCTGTCGGGAATATTGGTTGATGACAGTAAAATACCGGAAGATCCAGAATCTGAATACGAAGTTGCAATGTATCGTATGTTCGATACATCGACACGAGACCTTATCTCAAACACGCAAGATTCCCTCACGCTAGACTCCATGCAGCCCGCTTTAACGACACCGACAAACATACTACCTCACATCGGGATACATTCCACTATAGACAACCTGAATGAAAATGACTTGAGATGTCTCGACTCGCATGTTAGAAATATTCCACCATACCTAGAGAAAGGGGATATTGTGCTTTCATCAATGGCTCCTTTGGGTAATGGACATTTTTGCAAAACTGGGGCATTTGGGAAACTTGTTTTACAAGTCGCCATTCGTATTTCGTACGATGAGTGCAAATTCGCAGTACGTGCAACCGTCATACACGTTATACATAGTGGTAAGGTAAAGAGAAGCAATAGATAGCGTCGCAAGCTGACGTCATGGATTTCTGAATATTCGAAGAACTAGCACATGCTCAATTTACCCCGCTCGTCCCACCAAGCGCATCCTGTACTCACTCAATTAATGTGTTTATCTCGTAGCGGTAGAATCCCGAGTGTTTTGTGCTAGTGAATTTTCTTTGTTTCGTGCATTTTTTTTTGATTTATTCTGTGTTAATTCTTTGTGTTAACCACGGGTCCGAAGAAAGTAAGTGCTAATGATAGTGGTAATAAGAAGATAAAGCTCATTACAATAGAAGTGAGGAAAGAAATAATAGAAAAACATGAGAGAGAAGTGCGTGTAGTGGACTTGGCACAGCAATACAAACACCAATAAAACTCAATTAAACCTCTTCATTTCTTGTATAATCACTTATGTTTTTATTACATGTACACATGTATTGTTATTTTATTTCTAACTGAACGTTTTCATTCAAAATATACCTTAAAAAGGTGGCTGGAACGGATTAATTAGTTTTCCATTAATTTAAATGGGGAAAAATCGCTTTGTATTACGAGCCCGATCTGGGAACGAATTAAACTCGTAATGCGAGGTTCTACTGCATAAGCGTTGACTGTACTTTGCCATCTAGCGGTTGGAAATTTTTACTTCACCTGACGCTTATAAATGAACTTCTGATGATCCGATCACGCAAAAAATTAGCACATATGAAACGTAATGGGGGTTATCAGCATTTTCCTCTCTGATCCAAAAACACGATTCAATCCGTCTAAAGTCTTCCAAAAGGAACAAACAAAGCCAGAAGCGTATATGGAAAACGCAAAATATCAAATTAACTTTTGAATTACGAATACATGAAATCTCCATCAACCGAAACAAAGTTGTACTTGAACTCTAAGTTAATGGATTTGTAGAACAAGTTTCCTTTCTTTTCATACTTGAATAGTTGGTCTTGGCGTCTTCTGGGCTTAAGCCACGCCATTCACCTCTGTTTTAAAACCGAGAGCAGACAATACCCAGTAGGAATTGTGTATTAACAATGGGTTCTAGGTTTGTGTGCCATGTAATGGTTATCGATATTGCTAACAAGTTTCGTTTCTGCCAAATTCCCTTCGTTACACGCTATGTGGCGCAAGACATCATAGACTTTACATCTAGCATCAATCTCATATCACTGTAAGACTTATTCAGTTCAGTTGTTACCTAGCCTTATTACCTTTGCAGCTGCAGCTATATATTTCATTCCCAGTATTAGCGAGTTCTGAAGTGGTTGCTATAATTGGGTTAATAATATCATATATACCATATATGGCTTTTAGTTGTTATACGCTATTTTTTTTTACTTTTTGCCCTTTCGTGTCTATTTCCATTCTGTTCCATTACTATTGATAAAACTCCTCAAAACCCTTTTATCTGTGTTCCATGTCACAATAGTTCGCTTTTGAAATTTTATAGTCACCTGTATCACGATCAATTTTAGTTTTAACTTAATAAGCTTTCCGATGAAGTTTTGTTTCGAAAAGCCAGAACACAGAGAAAAGTTTTTTACACACATATGTATATATCTTTCCTGCATGTAAGTTCTGGCGTCTGACAACCATATTTCGCAATATATAGTAATGGATAGATGCTATAGATGAGTGTATACGGTTATCTATGCATTGGACAATAATATTTCGTTCAAATTAATTTTGGTCAAGACCGAATGTAATGTTACTAATTGTGTTGCTCATGTCATTGGTCAAGGTACGAAACTTGACTTTTCCAGCGTACACGGTATCTGAAAATAACAGCAATAACTGCGTAGTTATTCGCTGCTTGGAACATGTACCTGAAATAATTGTGGCAATATGCGAAATCTAGCAAATCGTATATGAATGTTATGGAATAAATCAGGAATATAACTAAAGAAATGGACTCAAAACCTCAGCACAGACTGATAACTAAGACGCTGAATCCAGGCTCACAAATGATCTTGTCGTTACCACACAGTTTATTTAATTCTGACTGCAGAAGTTTAAGCTAAAATATCAGAGGCAGCCATACATTCGCGGCAGCGTTGAACCAGGTATGCAAGTTAAGCATTTTTTTAAAAGGCAACAAAGGAAAATGGGTTACAATAAAAAAAAGTTGAATGAACCAAACAGTAGACTTTTAAACGGTTTGTTAGGATTTACATATCTTGTCTGTTGATCACTGCGATGAAGGTGTTAAACAACTAATGTTGTATTTAGATCGTTATGTTATTCTTGGTAACCATCGAGACGGATGGGTATTCGGAGCACTTGACCCATCGAGCGGTACAGCTGCTATGATGGAATTATCTCGCGTATATGGAAAGGCAGTTAAGGAAGGATGGAGGCCACGGAGAACAATTGTTACAATTGAACAATTAGCTAGCATAACTAACTAACACATTGGCAGTAGCGCACCTATGAAAATTGAGGCAATGACCAGCACTGAAATGAAACATCTGACGCCTATCTTTGGGATAACTTTACCATAATATCAACTCAAATCTGCAAGGTAATATCTTTCTTCTTTTAATTTATCATTACTAGTGGCCAGATATTTTTTTTCTTAAATAACAGGAATTCCAAAAAGCACTATCTCCCCAATCTGTTGCTTACTTAAACGTAGATTCAACTATTTAACAGGAACTATTTTATTTCAGACCTTCTATTAAATTGTTTTCTTTGTGAAATTGAATTGATGAGTGAATCGCACATAAAAGTTTCAGAACCACTACGGTAGTATTTGTACCAAAGTGGTGTATATTTTGGGTGTGCTAGATGAGAGCCACACTCTCATATTGTTGTTCTGACATAGCATACCTTAGAGTTGGTTGTATCATGACTGGGCGGATGATGTCATAATAGAAGAGATAAAAATATGGGCCAAAGGGTGTACTGTTTCCCGACCGAATTTACGGGTAGAAAATATCAGTTCCGAACGTGATCACAACTATAGTAAATGTTGTTCTATCCCTTGTGATATGACATTACACAGATGGCGTAGTAATAGAAAAGACCAAAATAGATGAGCTGCATTCCAACATTCTCTCAGACTGTTGAAGTAACAATGACAAATAATGATGAAGATGTACTGGAAAGGTTCCTTAAAATATACGGGGAGAAATTAGAAGTTGTGAACGGTGATAAACCAACGCTCCATAATTTGGTGTGTAAACATAAAGATAAAAGTAAATATAGCGGACATTTCTCGATATCGTAGTAAAAAAATGTAGAATGGATGGATTTCCATATTATGTTTAGATATAGCCTAAAGTTTTTAGGTTTATTCATGAGTAACACTTAACAGCCAAAACAGTACGTTCAGTGCAGAGAACAGCACTTGTGATAATAATCACCATACGACACTGATATCTAGATACGTGTGTAAGGGGCTCAATGAATACCCATAAGCGATATACGAGTATGATATATATCATAGCATAATTAGAGAGGTTCCGTGTGTTTTGGATATACACAATCCTATCTCAGCTTTTTAATTCATGTTGCATTGAAGAAAAAAACTTATTTATTTAACAGCAATTTGCTCAACGTGAAAAAGTTCACGGTATACCGCCCAAGAAGGGGAGAGCCCAAGCACAGGTTCGGAACATACGAACACAGGGGCAGGCACTAGACGATTGCGAGAAATTCCCAATTCAAGTGAACAAGACCAGTCACCAGTACGAAATGAAAGAGACGAATACGATACAGTCTCAAGACACCCAGGTCGAGTCAAAAAATGCAGTAAGCATAGATGTGTAGTGCAGGAATTGCCAGTCTACGGCACATGCGCCTACAGTAACGCATTTTACATTTTACCCCTAGTGATAATAATAAAAGCACAAGCTTACAAAATGTATTAATCAGTAGCCTAAAAAATTACAACAAAAATCCCAGTGCAGTAATATTTGACGCATTAAATGCAAAAGGTTGGCTACTCCTACTCTAGTACTTCATTATTTTGAGTTGAATAAAATATAATGTATAGCAGAAAATGTTAATTAATTAACTGCTAACTTTTCACTTGTAGGGCGCCAAAAGATGAGACTGAAATTCAGAATGATCAAAAAAGCCTGACGTTTAACGAAGATGACTTCAACAAGACAATGACCAAACATATCAACAAGTCACCAACTCAAACTCTCCACGTGTTGAGTCAAGTGTAAGTTCAACAGATAGCCCGGAACTTGACCAGGTAGAACTTAAATTTATTTCGATAAAACAAAAGTAGCGTGAATGAATGGGATCTAAGTCTAAGACCTGAATAACGAAAATTACCAGGGATATTTCCGTGTTCCTATGTCAAATAAAACATTCAATCAGGTGAACAAAGGGTATTTTTCTATTCTACAGAAAGATTTTCCTGAGGCTTCCTCCCCCCTGATGTGGCCAATTACCTGGTCAAGTCCGGATGCTCATGCTAGTGTATGATGAAAATATTCTGTTTGGCGTTAGTAATTTAACGACTGAAATATATTCATCAAGAGTAAATTCAGTAATTTCAAGGCAATGAAGTTTTTTTAACGGAAACTTTCTTAAAAAATAGATTGGACAGCACAATGAACCGATGCAGACTTATGAAGACGACAAGAGGCGAACCGAAAAGGAACTGTTAAACAATAATCCAACCAACGAGACACCGACCATCACCGAAATCGAAACTTCTATGACAGTACAAAACCAGGCAACATTCAAGTCACTTAACCAGACACAGAGGGAGGTAGAAATTTCTAATTTTCAAGTTGAATTCTC
This sequence comes from Halocynthia roretzi, assembly GCA_013436055.1. Taxonomy (NCBI): domain Eukaryota; kingdom Metazoa; phylum Chordata; class Ascidiacea; order Stolidobranchia; family Pyuridae; genus Halocynthia; species Halocynthia roretzi. The sequence goes on from QRAM01000318.1 coordinate 45,952, forward strand.
GTGAAGTACACACACGTGATAATAAATTTTAATATAACAACATCATATGGATACACAGGGAATCGGTGACAACAATTTGATTTTACTGAAATACACACAGGGACAATCTGAATATATATATATATATATACGAAATCTGTTTGGATTAGCAGTATGTAATGATAGCCAGGGGTGAAGCAAATGCTTGTTCGAACCTAATTTCATCTAACATTGCAAATAAAATAGGGCTATGTTCAGGGCTACCATTTTCCTGGATTGTAAAATATGCACGTTTGGAAAACATCTTAGTACAAAAAAGTGAACAAAAATCTTTGGAAAATCGTTTAATTTAAACGAGGAAGATGAAATCACTTTTCATCCTTTGTTTTTGGAAATTAGCTCATGCATCTCATAAAACGGAAAGCGGGCATACCGATGGTCGTAACCAAAATATGTGATTAGATACTTTCGAAGTCTAATGGAACAACTAAGCAGGCAAATCAAAAATAAGCACAATAATATTGTTGCCTTCTTAAGAGAATGGTACATACATACAACACGACTAATGGTATATACATGATCAGGATTTGCTCTATCATTAGGCCAACTATATGGCGCAGACCGGAGAGGGACACAGTACTTCTGATGGTCGCAGTTTCATACAATTATGTTACTTTAAGATAAAATCATAGTTCGTATTGCCTATAGGAGCACAATAATCCCTACATACAAACGATGTTCACGCGTATGCATAAGTATTCGCAAATAAGGCTGTTAAATAAAAAAAAGTCAAGAGCCATATAAAAAAGTTACCAAAACGCCATATTTTCCCTTTTTATGCTTCGAATCGAGGTGACGGTGGTGGTAGCGATAATGATTATAATCATTCTTTATCCCTATACACGACTTCGCACAACGACCCCGATCACGCAGATAAAGTACAGTTAACACAGCTCATGTTAACTGTCATCTTCATATATGACGTTTATGGTGCTGAGGCAACTCAACATGTAAATGTAAGTCAGAATTGGTTGCATTCGTAAATATAATAATCTATGCAACAAACTACAACAGCAATACATGGCAATTAAGTAACGTCATTTTTGCTGTAAGAGTATCGCTGATCTCATTGTACCCGATGTCCCCGACCCCAAGCATGAAGTACGTATTCTGACTAACTATTGACACTGGTAGTGCTGAGTCAACAGATCATGTAATTGGAGAATTAAATGCAAAGGTGAATATGATAATTCATACAATCAACTACAACAGAATTATAGTGTAGTTTTATCACGACAATTGTTTTTTTAAGAATACTGCTGTTCCCTTCCTGCAACCAGATGGATATGGAGCATTGGAGTATGCATTACTATTAACTATAACTTTTTATGAATGTAAGGTAAGATTAAATCCTTCCAATTATATTACGCTCGTAATATGAGCTGTATGAGAAATTTTCCTATGTAATGGAGCGGCTCAACTCAAAATCAGCAGGAATGATGGGTGTCCTATTACACTGATCTACAAGAAAATCTTACAAAATAAACTAACAACTGTTTCTATGTAATTCAGATGCGCTGATTCCAAATCTGGTGTCAGATTTTTTCCTTTACGTCTAGATTTTGAGATATATGCGCTTTTTATCATTTTTGTAGACTTTTTTTACTAATAAAAAAAATAATTTATTTTTTGTCTTCTCCCTTACACTTCCAAATGTTAGTTGTTATTAGCAATATTTGGTTCGCTGATTTCAAATCTGGTGTTAGATTTTCTCCAGTACGTCGCGTTTTTGATTTATCAACATGCATGTATTAGACACATGGTAAATGTTGTAAATTGGCATGGTAAATACATGCAGGTTAATAAATCAAAAACGCGACGTACTGGAAAAAATCTGACACCAGATATGAGTTCAGCACACCAGATATAGCTAATAACAACTAACATTTTGTAATAAGTGTAACGGAGAAGAAAATTTTTTTTAATTTTTTTTTACTAGTAAAATATGNAGCTGTATGAGAAATTTTCCTATGTAATGGAACGGCTCAACTCAAAATCAGCAGGAATGATGGGTGTCCTATTATCCAGCCGCAAAGTATTCCAATTAGGGCGTAAAACGCGCATAGCAATAGTGACTTTGATTACACGTGAATTTTTATGTAATAACTACTGTTGGTAACATTATGCTGTAAGGTTGAACCTTATTTAACGTTGCGGTTAGGTGAAACTCAATCAACAAGTTACATACTTACGATTATCCAAGATTAAATGGCCTTAATTCAAAATAACTACCACTATGCAAAACAAGTGAACAAAGGAAAGAAAGTGTGCGAGAACGAATGAACTTTGAGCCCGCGACATTTTTCTTGCGAGGGCGATGTTGACCAAGGATTAAGTATTATTTTATGTTTTTATGTTCACGATTCAGAGTGCTGAATGGAGAACTACAAGAGGCTCTCAATCGAGAGCAAGCGAGAATCGTTCCAAGGGAAATATGCTTGTCCTGTTTGGAAATTGACAGACCTTGTCCATGTGATGTATGTGTTTGGCGACAATCTGTACGCTTATATCAATTAACTTATAAGAACATCAATTAATATACCTAATTAAACAAAGTGCTCAGCTTATGCAACTTATTTAACCATGCCTATAAGATAATTGAATATCGCTTATCTTATATCAGGAGCATCAAAGACGGATGAGACTGGATCCGAATGTAAGACCCTTCAATGATGAGTTTGATTATATTGACGACTGGCCAAAACCGTGTAGAATTTGATGAGCTGTTTAAAACAGTTTTACTAATAGGCAATTGTAAAGTATTTGCAGTGGAGCATTGCCAGAAAAGTAAATGTAAAGCTCAAAAGGAACTTGTAAAAAGTATTGATATAGAATCGGTAGTTACAGTCTAACAGTTTGTGAATTATTTGATAATTAAATCCCATTAATGGAATTATTGGTCATGTAGTTGTTGCTATAACACAAATCATTCGATTTTACATATGCATTAGAAGCCACTTATTATAACCCCGGGTAATGTCATTCAAGTCAATTGGTCCCAAAACATATCATCTAGTTCAGTGGTCGGCAAACTCTCATTACGATGGCCGAAATCCTCTCTTCAGTGATAATTAAAGGTCCAATAAGCCTAAAATTGGGCCGCGGCCTACAGTTTACCGACCGTTGATCTAGTTTTTAATACAGGGACTCCCCACTTAACGACCATATTGTATTGTGTTCAATAATTTTGCCCTTTTTCTTGGCTAAATAATTGACTGCCTTGGCTAACTTGCGGAAATTTAATCTGACAACCAAATTTTGCTATGCTTAATACCTATTAAAATACATGTTTATCTGAGAATTATTATCATATTATCCTCAATAATATTTCACTGCTAGTCAGTAATTTTGGTTATTCCAAAAGAGTACTAAACAGGTCTCGCTGAAGTTTACATCTAGTATAAAGCTGCACTCTACAAAAAGGAAACTAAATGCCAATTAATATTAATAGATCAGTTTTTGGTCCCTCCAGAGTGTGTCATAAATCATAATTTAAGATCCAATAAAGTTTTAGATTTTCACACACACAACATCTCATTGTTTGTCCATATATCTACGCAAGTGAACTAAACATGTTCTCATAAAATCAAATATCTAGTCGAGAACAGCGAGTAATAGAAATGATACTAGTACAGTTACCAAAAGTCTCCGAAAAATTTTGCGTTATTTCGATAACTTAGTTCCTTAAATTTAGTAGTTTTGCATGTAACGACAAGTAAAATTTTCATGAAGAGACTCGTCGCAACTTACACTTCAATCAGTAAATAGATAATATCACGATTTTTTCAAAACAATCGATTTGCATCCAACCTAAACTCTCCATACAGTTCACCAATAATAGTAATTATAGTAAAAAGCTGTAAAATGGAAAAATAAATTTCAGTATACAACAAGCTAAGCAGGAAAACCTCCAATGTAGAATCACCTTACTATACTATAATACTAAGGCGCTTGCCATTGCTGACAGCTCTACATCCTCTGTAATATATTTCCCATACAAGTTTGAAAGATAATACAAATCAAATGACCTTCATGTAAAGTCTAAATGGAATTTCACTGCATCTGCTGGTTATGGTGTTCGAAATTTCAATTAATCATTCTCGCCTGCAACTGTTTGCTCAGGTATATACCATTTGACATGTCAGCAACTCACAAGCTCGATAACATTGTGAAATGAAATAAAACTTAGTTGGTGTATTACCGTCAAACCCCGACCAACGCCAGAATCGACCTTTTGTGAGTGATTGACTGTGTCTGTTTTATACACGGGACTTAGGAAGGATAGTGCTTCCAAGCGTAATGATAAAAATATTCTTCTAATTTTTAAATTACTTAACGAGATATATTCTCCCGCGTGTTGTTTACGCTAATTGTTAGATGTTAGTTGTCATACTTCAAGCATTCATATGGCATCCGAATTAAGTGAAAAATCGACTTACGTCCTGTCCCTGTGTCACTGGAACCAATTACTCTCGTAACGTACCCTCGTAAAGTCGGCCTTCGTTTAGAAGAGAAGTCCATAGTACATGGTTCCGCTTTTTTCTCTGTCGTTTCATTGCTGTCAGCTGTACATTCGATATTTCCAACTTCGTGTGTAATTCCGGAGATTTTTTGGCATATGTATAGTGATAGTATTTATACAAAAGCTATTCGATAACATATTTATTCCATTTGTCAGTCTGAATACTTGAAAAAATATAAATATATCGTAGTCAGAAGTGAGAAATAGCATAGATTCAGGTATATGGCGAAAGGAAAGACATTTTTCCTTGACTGCTTTGTTATTGTATTGTATAGGCATTGTAGGCTTTTCCCTAATCAATAAACAGCTTTTAAGAAATCATAAAGGAAACAATGTTCAATTTGAAAACGAATTTGTGAGTTGTATTTCTGCCCTGATCACTTATTGTAAAAACCGGCGTTGTACCCGTGTTAGGTTTGACTTGTGCCCGAATCTAGCATATTAGATTCAAAACATGTAAGCTATATTTAAATCCGTTTGTACTGGTGTCTTATGGGTTTTTGGACAGCAACTTATCAACTGAGTGTAACTGAAACTTCTGAAAACACTCAATTGTTAACAAACAGTACTGATATTATGAACATCTTAGAGTCATGAAGATTTGGAATATTTTTATAGTAGTCAAATTTAAGATTCAATTCAAGAACTATTTCTAGTAGGGCTAAATGGTAAAGCTTAATGCAAAAAGTTCAAATAAAATGCAATACTATTAACTGTGCATTATCCAACAGAACAGCTTTTTAATACTCAATTATAATATCCTAGGCAAGTATGTCAACTGCACATATTTTAAATATTATCAGTAAATAAGCATACTGAAGATTAAGTTTATGCAATATGGTAAATCAGGTCGTTAAAATGAATGCCTTATGTTGCAATACATGTTATACATGCAATGTTTCTCGAATGTAGGAAACATGAAAACTTTCATTATCAAAAGTGAACAACCTTATCGGAAGAAACATGGAAGAGAGATGTACAATCTGCTTTATTCAATTTCAGTATGGCCAGATTGTAATCTGGTTTCCTAGCACCAGTGATACCCTTATCATCATCATCATCATCATCATCATGCTGTAAGTTGCATAAAGTAAAAATACACCATACATATATATCATAAATCATGGAAGTATTTTTTACATCACTCGAAAATATGTTGCTTTTATAATCATACCAAATCCAATTTATTGGTTTGCTTATCCTGCATGCTATAAAACCTTTTTCTCTATGCAATTATAAACACACTGGGCACCCATATAATATCATGAGAAATATCATTGGAAATACCATAATTCAAGCAGGAAAATTGTTACAACACAACTACTAGCACTAGCTAAAACTAACTGAAATTATTATAGAAACAAGTTGCCAAACACTTAATAAGAGTTGAAATAATATCGGTTCATTGAAATTATATGAACTTGTAATAATGTACGAGTAAATTGAAGACAAGAGGCAAAACATCTGCACACTTGAACACAGACAGCCCAGGTTTCTATTTTTCAATGTAGAGCGTATGATTCTTTTTTAAAGTAACAACCGTCATCTGAACAGATTAACCTCTTTCTGCATAAAATTTTCACAAAATACTGATGACGCTTTTGAGAAATCTCTGTTAAAAAAAATCCACAATTGGTACCCTATAATGTATAGAATGTACCGCCATACCTCCCCCAAGATGATCCTGTTTTCTCTATCGCAGCTAAGATTTTTCACTAAATAAATGTAATTTTTATAATTTTTTAATTTTTTTAACCCATTTTCAATCATTCTGGCATATTTTCAAACGGGCGTTAGTCTGAATCGTCGTAAAACCGGGGTTGGTTGTAGTTACTTCATGATAACCCCCTTAACTGCATATCTTCTACTTCACTGCCATAACATGACTACATTTGTGCTTTACGTTGAATTCAAAATGGATTTATTTGTTTTTCAGTGGTTGTGAAATCGATTTCTGCCTTGAAAACCATAACCAAGTTAAGAATAAATGGAACATAAAGAAGAAAAATACTTTCTTCTCGCAAGACAAGCAGCAGTTGAACGTCAGTTACCCTCGGTAGGATGAAACAATTGTTTTCTAGTTCTATGTTACTGGAACGTTCGCTTTTGTTTGTTCATCAGAATTGATTACAAATCTCGAGAAACTGTGAGGCAAATGCCATGCAACAAAGACAGATAGGCTTTATTTCCGCGTACCATATTCTAATGTTTCCAATAGAAATTAACGAAAATCGAGCAAACCTTCTGTTTTTAAAACAATATAAGATATGACTAATCATCACCTTACAAGCTGATATAGAGGGGGCATATAACAGCGGTGTGAATCATGCAAATCTCTCCATATAGAATTCCCAAAATGGGGCATAAAATCACACAATAATTGGATGATACGTTTAGGATACAACAATGGGATAGTAACAGATTCGTTTAGTGTTGCGTTGTTTAATTGAATAATAATAATTCAATTTCATTCCATAGTAAATACGTGTTATGCTGATATCATATCTATACGTCAAACAACCAGTCTTATTTCATATTTTCTTTTTGATTCTAGCGCTATCAGATGCAGAGGTAATCTTGGAACTCATTTGAAGGTAAGTAAGTATCTGTGATATGCTGGGCTATACAGTTGCATCAGTCAAAAAAGTATGAATTACAGCATCCCACATTACACAGGGTTTTGAAACCTAGAACAACGGTTGCTGTCGCTACAAATAAATCCATTTCCTTTAACATTAGTACCAGTGCAGTGTTAGTGCATAGGTCAAGTTAGTCAAATATAACTATTGCATGAAAAAGCCACCACACGTGTGCATTATCTTATATCTGTTTAGAGAAAGTCTGGCAAAGAATGTAGCTACAACAATAACATTGGGATGTTTAACTTGCTTAATCGCTGTTCACCACCAGAGTATCGCCCAACAGTAAATTGTGTATCACGATGTTAGGCTATCAGTCTGTTTTGTCACCAAGCTGGCACATAACAGCCTGACTAGCTGTAACAAACGTCACATGGCAGTTCCAAATTAAAATCGTAGTATGAGGACCCACTGTATATAGAGTAAATATGTGGTAAATTTTTGTAGTTACCTTTGTAGAATATAGCATCAGTAGGAGTGTTAATCATATACTGTAGTTTACACACTATAAGGCGTTCCGTGTTATAAGGTGAACCACGTAAGCTTTATTTAAAATTAGATTTTAACAATTGACAACGTAAATTCGCAAATTCAATGGACGAAACAACAATTAGGAACAATATAGATATCAAATACAAATGGAATACCGTATTAGGGAGAGTACTGTACAAACTTGCCAGATACACGCACTTGTACCACCGGACAATCCCTGTCAATAGAACTTGCAGTGAAAAAAGTGAATCATCTTTCAAATTTTGACTGTCATTTTTAAGATCAGCGTTTTGCAAATTTCAAGACGTATAAGACGTATAAGACGCATGGTTCGAAATTGAGAAATGAATGACCGATCGCCGTATAGTCGATAAAGTACAGTACAGCAAGGTCCCTCTTATCGCGGTTTCGCTCGGTGCGGAATTCGCTTGACTCATTTTTTTTATTGTGACCATGTTCCAATTGTATGCGACATAATTTCACTTCTCGCGGATTATGTATTGTTGCCAAAAAAAGACGCAGACGCAACAGTTCGTGCCAAATGTAGGGCAACGCAAAACTTACGCGCTGTCTGTCATCCCGTGCGCATCCTTCGGTCGTGTTTCTACATTGTTCAAACCATTTATCCAGTTTATAACAAACCCCTATTAAGAATGAGTGAAACGAAAATGTGAATCTACCACTGCTATTTCGAAACTGAAGAGAAAGGCCATTAAATTACAAAAGTTTATAAGGACCAAGGCGGTTTAGTGCGGTTTTTGCTTATCGCGGTGTTCTGCATGCACCAATTAACCGCGATGAGTGAGACCTTGCTGTATATATCTAAGCAGCCATACAACCAATTTTTCAATTTCTACCACTTATTATGCCCGGGAAAAAATTTAGTTTAAACTAATTTTCATGTCTCAGCACACTATTAAATTATAATTCACAAAGAAATGATTTATTATACCAACCTAAATACCAAGTACTATTTGTGAGCCATAATTCAAAACAGGAATATGTTATAGTTCAACAGGAATCTCGGGACCATAGAATCTATGCGACAATCTTGATTCAGCAAGTTTTGGATATTGTTGGTTAGCATCAATTTATAGGCATGTTTGCCAAAAAAATAAAATTTGATTGTAATATTTACTCTCAAGTGCAGTAAAGTTATTTCAAGAGTTTCTAGGGAGGGGGAATTTGGAATTTGGAATTTTGGAGTACAGATTCAAATTGTTGAAATACTGATCCATATAACAAATGCGAAACTTTCGCTTGTTTGTCTTGAAACAACATTGCTTTTTGTCAACGGATATTTACCGAATTTGGCACGTCGATGGAGATGCAGCTGACAATATTACATGAATATAGAGAATCCGAATCCCGAGGGAACAAATCCCTCTCTAATAAAGAAAAATATATATAGCAGCCTCAAGAATGCTGTGATAATCTTGGAAATAACAGTGGAGAGTTTGGGGCTAACATTGTATGAACATTTGCTGAAGTTGTCGACAGTTGGATTGAAATAATCTTGTTCTATTGTCTGAATTTGGTGGTGGTACAATAATTACTTAATTACAAATCACTTTAAACAGCTTGGAATGATGCCATATAGTAATTTTTATGCACACCTAAACTAATTTCACTGTCACTTGAGTTTTCCATAGACTGTTTTTTCAGAATAATTATTTCACTCAGGGTTAAGTGTAATTTCCACACCAATCCATAACATCAGCTCGTAAAGTTTTGTGTCTATTCAGAAAAATTACAAAATCGATAACCTTGCAAAGTTAACAGCAATTATTTAATCGTGTTGTTTGTTTTTCATTCAGTGGTTCTAAACCTTATTAGTGATCGGCACCCCCTTGAATCTGGAAATAAGTTCTCGCACCCACTTGAAAAAAAAATTGGTAGTGCAATGTGCCCATGTCCAGTTTGTGCCTTTCGATTCCTAATGTTTTGGTTGCCTGACGCAAACAAATCAGAGAGAGAGAGAGCGAGAAGCCCTTTCTCTTCATTTCGAACGTGTACAGCTTTATTTCAGTCGTGTGTTCCGGCATATCAACCAGTTTCTTACTGTACTGCATGTGCTGCTAAGTGCGATGCACTTTTCTAGGGAGGTCATGTGCTAGCTTCCATCGAAAATTTAGAAACTTCTCTCGCACCCAGAAGGGATGCACGCACCCCAGGTTAAAAGCCACTGCTCTAGTGCGACACCATTTAAAAACTCTTACCAAAAAAGAGGATCCATATATTGTCCACGAACAAATATAGAAATGGTTGTGCTGCGGCGATTGCCAAATGCTGTTATTCCCTAATTAACACAATAACTTAATAACGACAAATCATGTCCGCCATTTAAAGAACCCTCACCCATAACAGAACAAATCCTTGATAAGAAAATGGTTCCATGGGGCAGCAATATACTCTATTTTCATGGGACCAGAAATTCTATAAGAGTATGTATCTTATTTGAAAACAAGATAAACTATTGAATAGGACGCTATAGGCCCTATAGAGGGATTTATTGTGTACTCAACTGAATGAAAATGAAATCCAGCTAAAAATCCAAGCCACAAAAAAATAAAAATAATAAAAATTGATAATTATCACGTGATGACAAAAATGCTTTTTTTATTTTTATGTATATAAATGCCATTCTTCTTCATTTACGCGTTTATCCTTCTTCCTTATATAGGTGCACCCAAAATATTTGTATTTTCAGGCCACCTATCAAAATGTGCCTTAGGGCCAGCAAAGCCTCAATCCGGCACTGGCTACAGCAGTTCATCATTAGTAGTCAAAGAAGATCTAATGACTGTTCACACAATTCAGCTACTGGAGAGTTCCTCGACATTTTATCATGTTTCAATAGATGATAATTCTTTCAGTGAGGACGTTTCTTCAGTTTCGAAGTTTTAGCAACCCGTAGATATGGGTTGTCTATCACCTCTTCCAATTTTTTATTTTGACCAGAGTGTTGAGTCTTATCTGATGCTGAATGAGTCTTGGATTTTGATTTATCATTTCTATCAGTTTGCTGGTTTGAATTCTGGAAAACATGACAGAATAGCTATGTACTTTACTTAGTTCACTTCATTCAAAGTATGAAAATCATATAAAATACTATGATAAGTATAAGATAAGTATTGCGAGTTGATATGGATAAGCTATGTTGAGCCTTAAACAAATATTTGTTCAAGATTTATACATTGTAACTTAATTATCGAAATCGACGTCACCCATAGTACGGAACACAATTCAAGTTTCTTTACTTAGATATGTGATTGGAAAGAGGAGATAAGGCGCTTAGCTGTATGTTTGGGGTTCAACTATTCAGCAATTAAAATCAAACCCAGAATTTTGAGCTGAGAATTGAATCGACTTGGAATTCGGCCAAAATTGCAACACATCGAGTATAAGAAAGTAGGACAATTAGCCTACATGTCCTATTTCTACATTGTGGCTGTTTTGACAGCCGCCATTTTGCACCCCAGCCGTTCAACCTGCGTTCACAACGCAATTGTTTCTATAAATGCAACTGGTTAAAGTTTAGATTTATTTAATTCACTTCTATCATTCGCTAATAAAAAAATTCATACTCTAAATGCTCCGTTCATATCTATTGTGAAAGTAACTGAACTTCCTGAGAGAACGAGCAAAGAAAATCAAATCGGTCGCAACCATTGAGTTATTGTTCAACTGTTTTCTAGCTGGTTAAGATTTTTTGAATCCAGAAGACTAGAAGAAAATAATCGACTTACATCTTCCTCATTGCTTTTACTTATCTCAGCCTGCTCTTCAGCCACATTTAGCACTGCCAACAGATATGGAATAGGTGTTGGAACTGCAGCAATCACTACAGAAAATGAAGTATATTTTTAGTTCAACTGATTTTAGAAAATGTGGGAAGCTGCAATAATGCCACAGTAACTGTCGAAAAATTAGTGCAAATTTGTGTAACAAGGCGAAAACTGCTAAATTGTGGTGCGTTAGTTGTGAGGAAAGTACTTTTCATTACTGTGTGTATGTTTCTTTCATGTATTCGAGGGAACGTATTCAGCAGGTATCTTGCTATTAGCAAAAATTTGAGAATGCAGTTGACGATTCGAAATTCCTGGAACCGAAAGCGTTGTGGATTTTGGAATATTTATATTCATTATAACCAAGCGGGCCTTTTTTCATGTTTTTGTTGTCCTTGGCAGGTTTCCTTACACATACCAATAATCTACACTATTTGTGTATAATTTTTTCTATACAGGTATTAGATTGAATATGAGGTAAACAAACAGATTGAAGATACATGTAAACAAAATGAAAACTGAAGAAGTCAATAATTTAGTTTTGAAGCAATAGTACAAGTTATGACGCTAGTCATGTTACACTCATACATGTAGGTGAAATTCAGATCTCATAATAATAATAGTAATAATAATGTTTTGTACTCACTGTACAAAATTTCATTTATTCAAAATTCTTCTGGATTATTAAGGTTTTCGGAATTTCGGATAAAGGATCCTCTACTGTATTACCAGTGTTTCTACCATGTAGGATATTTTCCTTAACTAAACTACTGACCTTCATTGTACTTAATTTAGAGAACAGTAACATAAACTGTATTGCTTAAAATGGAATTTCAAGAGAAAACGATTCCCTTTCTAAGAATATCCCTGTAGGAATTTACCATACTTTAATTTTAAAAGCATAAGTTTGCTGTGTTATTCGGTGATATTATCCCCACCCCCTGCAAGGACAAAACCATGCAATTCGCTTTATTGTAAAATGTTTTTATAAAGTCGCAAGACGCTCGGAAAAATATTACAGATTCTGTACTAAATTTAGCAATTGTGTAGCTCTGCATAGCTGCGAATCGAACGCTTTATGTCATTGATAGGTTCTTTGAAACAAAACTGATTAACTACCATATGATATGAACGAGAGTTAAGTCCCTATGATATATTTCTGGTCACCAAACTTCTAAATAAAGAGCAAAATCACAATTAACAAGTGATTTCTTAACACAACTATGGCAATTATGCTGTAGAGATGAGTACAGCACAAATCTGTTCTCTGTTGGTGGGACGAGAGTTTGAGTTTGCGTAAGACATGCTTCTGAGTCATCACGTTCTCTTCTTTGCCTACACTGCTACCTAGCTAACCCTGGAATGTTCAGTAGGAAAGCATGGGTATGGAGTCGCTTGGCACACGGTTTGAAACTCAAGGATCGCTATATAAAACGCATAACTAAATGACTTGAGTGAGGAATGAATGAGGACCGACTGTATATACAAACCTTTCATGAATTGAGAAATATAATAACCGTATGATCCAAAACTTACATGGGAAAGCATTTCTATCATCTGTAAGCAAAGGATGACTATTGCCAGTTTTAGCTATGAATCGTGTTAGAGCCCTTTCCACATCCCACTTCTGCGCAGAGGCATTTTCCCGTAGTATACTGTAGTTGTTTTCCATCTCTTGACCGGTCTAATGAAAATTCAATACCTAAGATGTTTAAAAAGTCTCAGATCCACTTATACAAGAAACATACCAGTGTTCGGACGTAAGTATGTGGGTCAGGAAATTTTGGATACTTTAAATTCTCAGGAATGTAAGATGGAAAGCCTTTCCGTTCGCCGACGAGAAGAACATTAGGTGCTGATCCTGGCGATGATTTTGGAACTGTTATAAATAAATATTTATGTTCATCGGCAGTAGTAATTTTTAGAATTTTATTTTCTATATCTTTCAGGAAAAAGTATGTGACATCCAGAACACAATTCCTTGAGTCTTTGAGGAAGAGACCTTGGGTCATAAATACTCTATTTCGTATTTTCATTTATATTCATGATCCCTGAATTCCAGTGACTTCCAGCAACTTGAATTTCCAGCTATTAAGTTGATCATCTCATGGAATGGCCTATTTGTGAAGACGCTATATCAGAACTCAAATGATTCGAAAGATACCGATATCATACATATATCAGCCAGTTACAATTTGCCACTTTGTTGTGACATCATCACGATACAAAATGGTGAATTGCGTGTATTTTATTGAATATAGAGGTCCAAAAACATGGTATTTGTGTTAACTGATTGTCTGTGAACATGATGCAACTAAAATTTCGTCGTTTAACTTGCAGAAAAGAAATATTATATACGATGTCTGAAAGTTGTATTGCTTTTGATATGGGGATTCGATGTGAGATGAGCAAAATACTCAAATGGTCAAAAATGATTTTTAAATATCACACAACAACAAGAAACGTCGTCAAGTTTCTTTTTATGTAACTGATGAGTTCCCCTCTGTCCGAAAAATCGTTAAGATTATTTCAATATTTTTTTAAGTCGTTATGCTGATTTTACATCCATTCATGAGCAAAGGTACTTAAAATACTAGTCAACCTATTTGCAATACTCAATGTCTGAATGCAGTGTGCCGTTCACATCGTAAAAAGTTTCACAAAAACAATACAAATGGCTACAATATGAAGACGATAATATTACACGTATTTTTCTGATGAACATTTGCCCGTTATGGTGAAGTTATGATTATTGATGTACAAAGATTATCAAAATCCTTTCTAACAATGTTTCAAAATTATAGTAATTGGTTTGATCTTAATCTTTTCAATGAAAAGTTCTCTCACCCATAGCAATGCACATTCGTTTCGCTCTCAAGTAGCTAGGAATGTCTTTAATCTTGAATCCAGCATCTGCTAATGCAGACTGTACATCACAAAAAGTTGGATTAGTTCTTCCACCAATTTCACAATACTGTCGTGTGCCTCGACCAATTTCTGTAAGATCTAAAATATGGTAAATGTTGAGATCGCAATAAAATGACATGTGAATTCAGATAAAATGCAGTCATCACATGGATCAGAACAGAAACTAGATATTAAATAAAAATATGTACCGGTTTGGAAATAACAATATTTGATTGAAATTAACAAAATAATAATAACTTTTGATATAGTTCGTTAGATTATTTGTGTGTCCATTCCACACTGGTCTCATAGGCTTTCGATTCAGTCGGCATATGTATTTTACCATAGTATTAACTGATTAATGTGATGTTATTTTAACTATATATTTTAGTTCATCAATATTCACCATAAAGAATATTGGTTTCAGGAGGCCATTGGAACTCGGACTTCCCAGATCCTAAAATTCATGCTGGTGGCAACGAAGTTTCAATTTTAATTACTCCCGCGGTAAATCACAAACTTGCGGCCGAGCATTATAGACTTTGATGTTTATTCAATTTTAATTTTACCATGCTGCTGATCAGAAACGTAATTTACGCAGCGAGTGCAATTATAACAATATAACAGGTAATAGTTTTAAGACTCACAGCTTTCTGTTATTTCAGTCAAAGTCTCTAAGGCCGACTTCGTAATCCCTGTGAAACCTTCATCCATACATATTGCATTGACAGATGCTTCTAAAGCTTGTCTAAACACTTCTAGTGTAGGAGATACATCATGATACATTTCCCAGTCAATACTGCAATACAGTCTTTTCACTTATTTATCGGAATTTTATTAAACTGATGACCTGGACTTCGGACAGCAGCAGTAATCCTAATCCTATCACACAATTCTCTAGTACACAATTTTCGGCGACTATGCCAATTATGCCCAGAATATTTAATAATTCTTTACTCCAATTTTATTGACGATAGAGAACTAAAATAATTATATTTAATAAATTTTGGTGTCTAGCAACATCCTGCAATAAAAATAAAATTTTAAAATGTCGTAGAAAAATAATTATATCCATATAAAATTTTATGCCAAATGTGCCAAAAACCTGTCGCAGCCTATTTGGACCCTTTATAGGTAGTGTGTCAAACTCAAACTTTGTCCTAAATTTTCCAATACTGCCATCAACCATATCCTAAGTCTCGTTTTCAATTTCGCGCAAAATAAGTGTTAATTTTAGCTTTGAAATGTAATTGACCCAAAAAATCGTCTATCACCCTCCGGACCCCGCAGGCCCTCACAGTTGGGTGTCTAACTGAAACTATGCCAAAGTCTTTTTAACAATGACATCAACAATTCATTCATTTTCAAATTCGCGCAAAGCCAATTCATGTATCAAAAATACCATTTTTACCAAATACCAAAAAATTAAGGGTTTCCCCTACGGGCTCCATGGGCCCTCACAGTTTTTGTGTCAAACCTAAACCATGTCATAAATATTTATAATATCGTCAACAACAATCCCTGAAATCGTTTTCAATTTCGCGCAAAATAGATGTTAATTTACGTCTTGAAATGACGGTAAGATATTTTCTGACCCAAAATATTGGCACTCCAACATTGTACTCCACGAGCCCACACAGTTGCGTTTCAAATTTCAAACTTTGTCACAATATTTTCAACAATAATATAAACAATTACTGAAAGTTTTTTTGTTTTCAAATTCGCGCGAAATCAATGTCAAGTTTCGTTTTATAAATACCGTTTTTTCATGTTCATGTTCGCCCCTTCGGGTACAACGGGCCCTCACAGTTAGTGTGTCAAACTTAAACAGAGTAGAATATGTACAGAAAACTAGTGTTAGTAATATTTGTCAGAAAGTTTCCTAATGATGTTATCAACATTCCCTGAAAGTATTGTTTTCAATTTCGCGCAAAAGAGATGTTAATTTACGTTTCGAAAATACCCTACTTTAGCCCAAAAAATCATGGTCCCTCTTCCGGGTCCAACGGGCTCTCACGTTTGCGGTATCGAACTCAAACTCCGTTGAAATGTATTTACGAGTGTCATCAAAAATCCCTAAAAGTCATGTTTGTAATTTCGCTCAAAATCGATGCCAATTTACGTCCGAGAAATGTCCTTACTCAACGCAGAAATTTATGCTTTTCCTCCAGGTCCCATGGTCCCTTACAGTTGGTGTGTCAAACTCAAACTTCCTCAGAATTTTTGTAATAGCGTCATCAACAATCCCTGAAAGTTTCGTTTCAAATTTCGCGCAAAATAGATGTTAATTCACGTCTCGAAATGACCGTTTCTGGCGCAAGATAAGTCATGTTCTCCCCCGTAGCCCCCCCCCCCCCAAAAGAATAAATCTTCACACAGCCAAACGAGAATTACTGAACAAGGTAGACTTGTATGTATACTATGTATGTATTGTTTATACATCAAGTGTATCGCATGTCCCATAATATGGGATATATATATCATCAACATTGATTCTTGTACGTGAATCTTACGTGACAAAAGTAAATCCAGGAAGTCTGGAAGGTTAACTGTCCGTCATAACACGCTAAAACGCGGTGCGTACACGTATGCTCGCAAGCGTATGAATCCAACGCACTGAAATCGTTCCTCAGGCGTCTACGTAACTATTTTTTACGAATGGAAAGGCTTTTCCAATCTTCACGTTGCTATAGCGTTGTGGCGTAAATTAGTTTGCGGTGAAGCGCTCGGTTAAATTAGGGAGATGTATGCGAAATTCGCCGGTGGATTGTACACTTTTATCGATAAGGTCCCCATTATCAACTAGAATTGTACAAAACTATGCAGAAGTCCCACTGTTGTCAATTGTAAAGTAGTCACATTATCACTACTGGCATTATAGGGAGTAGAATTGTACAGAGTTTTAGTGATGGTAATAAATGTGACCAAATAGTAGTGGAAAATACAACGATAACGGGTGATATTATGGCGTGATGATAAACGGACGCATCATGCTGGGAAACATGTGAAGCCCAAAAATCATTTCCTAAACATGAAATCATGAAATTTTAACTGTAGGAAAATGTTACTGTATGGAAACACACAGGGATATAGAGATAAGCTGACTAGCGTAAAGGACAGAGTGGAAATAAGTCTCGTGAAATTGGTTGAGACGTTAAGTGTAACATATACTGGATAAAACAGTTCATGATAATATGATTGTGATTGAAGTATTTGATTGTAATTAGTTCGTAGGATCAAGTTTTTGTTGATGATACGAGCCTGTGAATAGAGTTGAAGTGTACATACGGGGGGGGGGGGTGATTTATACCTACAAAGAGACATCATTTAACCGAAGTATTACGTTTGTTTTTATGCGATCTTCTGAGTATCGGACGAAGATAACGGAGTTCCTTCTTGTAATCAGGAGTGTATTTGTAGCAGTTCAAACGACAGAGTACGAACTAGACTAACAATAAACTATGCCAAAAAGTTAACAATAAACTCCTCAACAAGCCGAATCGCAACATTGGCACTACAACACAGTTGAGCCGCAACAGACACAAATGTAAAATGTATGCTCTTATGTCAATAATTAATTACGGGACGCCAATGGAAAATGCGAAAATGAACGTGGCACATAAAAAATCTAAATTCAGTTGTTGATTTTTAAGCTATAACTTGTACCGTATAACACAAAATTCGTGGAATGCATAGGGATTGCAAATATTACTTGGTAACTATGGTACAGCGGGAGTTCCAATAATAGAAGATATCACATCGTAGCACTAGCGCTAGTTTCTCGCTGCTTCTAAAGCGTTGGCGATAGGATAATAGACCCTGACTTTTGTGATAAAAGACATTGACATCAGCATTGACCAACTTTTTACTCGTATCCTGGGTATATTTTCCTTTCATTGAATCATTTAGGCTTTAAATAGATTATTGTCTTCGTGTCAGGCGTTGACAGCTGTTTTGCGTCTTTTTCATCTTAGCAATATCGTTATAATTGCGATAATGTTAATTAGCCTATCACCAACGCTTTAGAAGATGCGAAAAACTAGCGCTAGTGCTACGATAAGTGTACAATCGATATCATAAAATTACAAACAGTTCATTCATTACTGCGGAAAAGCCGCAAACCTGGCAAGGTGGAAAAAATCGCCTCAGTGTTACTGCTCTGTAAACGCTTATAAATGAAATTACAACAATTGACAACAATTACGCTAAAATTAGCAAACATGGAACGTACTATTTAATTTTAAACCAACATACCCTGAATGACGGATAGATTGAATTATTGAACCGTCCGTAATTAGTAAATTTCTAAATTTCGTGAATATCCCTGGCGTTTAGCAGAGCATTTTTAAAAGTCTATCTACTCTTGATGTATGACGCCTATTCACAATCTCATCTATATGAAACAATGCATTTCTGCCTATTCGCAATCTCGTCTATAATATTGAATTACATTATATAATACTTCTTTGCCTGCTATTGCATTGTGTCGTTAATGTAGCTATGTAAAAATTCAGTAAAAGATTATAACACTGTAAAAGAAGTAGAGGTAGAGAGCATTCACACAGATATACATTCGTCAACAGAAAATTATTAGTAACCCGACCACAGAGATTTAATTTGGACCCGAGTTTTCTTTGTTCATGTATTAATAGAAGATTGAAATAAATTACATTACGAAAGCCGTAGCAAGCTATAATTTCGGCCCAGACCAGAACCTGAATTTAGCGCCTCCACATTTAACACAGAATTTTTTTTTTGTATACAATCTATATATATTATATGTATGAATAGATGAACAACCAAACCTACGATTAAATTTTGGCGCCCACTTTCATTTGTCACCTAGGGCAACCGCTACGGCCCTGTATTATCACTACTTATACCGAATTTACTATATATACCGGAATGCCAAGAAAACCTATTACTATTTTGTTGGTCAAATAAACCAGAAACTTGAAAAATACAAGTTCTATTCAGTATGGTGATGTAAAGTGAAGTCAGAGCTAGAGACTCGAACGGAATCGTAAACTCAAGACCCGAACAAACTGACCAATAAGGTTTTACTGCATATAAAGATTTCGCAAAACTTCAACATGATGATATGGCATTTAAAAAGGATTGAAATCATTAATCACGTCAAATAAATATTAATGGTCACAAGGAGACTGGTGACCAGTGGTTCTCAACCTTTCAACATCCGGCGAAGATAGGAGAAATATTTCGCGGACCGGCGTCAGCCGATGCTAATGTAAATAGAATTTTATTTATTAAATCTAATGTTATAAAATTACAGTGGGAATTTTTCGAATTGTGTAGCGGTATAGTCTGGTGAAAGCATGGTGAAAGCATGGTGAAAGCGGTAATAAATTCTTCAAGATTGTTCCGCTCAAATTAAGCATTCAAATTTATATACTTTCAGACTCAGATCTGCGCGGACCACTGAAAGATGCTTAAAAATACAAGCAAGCATTCATATTAAATAAGTTAGATCTTTATAGTTGAATAAATGCACAATCAATTGCAAATTTATTTAAATACGAATCTAGCTAAGTTGCATGAAAAATAACATCCACCCATAAACAGCATAGACAATGCTGAGAGGATTAAAAAGCTACTGGAAATATAAGTACAACAAGAATTTCCCGGAACTCTCGGTTCAGAAGCTTTGCCGAACTGACCGAGGTTATGCAATATTCTTTCAACAATGAAGTGGTTTTCAACAAGTAATATTACCCTTCAGTGTCTTCAAAGAAACAACTCGAATTTCTTGGGCCCCAAAATTGAAAAGCTATTGCAATAGCAAATCTGTAGCCTGAAAGGAATAGTGGTAAAAAGCTTGCCTAGGTTCAGAATCTTCAAATCTCATCTACCGTATATGAGAGAATACGTTTTCGTCTATTCACAATCTCATCAATATGAAACAATGCATTTCTGCCTATTCGCAATCTCGTCTATAATATTGAATTACATTATACAATAGTTCTTTGCCTGCTAGCTATGTAAAAAATCAGTAAAAGATTGTAACACTGTAAAAGAAGTAGAGGTAGATAGCATTCAGACATATATATATACAGTCGTCAGCAGAAAATTATCAGTAACCCGCCCACAGAGAATTTAGTCCCGAGTTTTCTTTGTTCATGCATTATTCCGGAATGCATCTTGACCTCCGTGCGAAATTCCGTAAATATCCCTGGCGTTTAGCAGAGCATTTTTAAAAGTCAATATTTTTAATGTATGTCCATTGATAGCAGAGAGTGGCAGATTACGGGTACGTAATCTCACGCGATATTTTTCTGGTCAATTACCCTGGACGTGTCTGGGCACTGGATAAGCTTTTCACTGAATATCTATCTACCTGTTCGCAATAAATGTCCATTGATAGGCCTGTCCAGGGACAGGCATATACGGGATCGATATTATCAGATGAATTAGCCCGGACGTGCTCAGGCTCCAAGGAAAGAAAGGGATGGAAAATGATGTTTCCAGATTTTTATTTTGGCCGCAAAAGCGACTGTAATTAGAGTTTTATCCCCTCCAGACCCAGGTTTTCTTTGCTGACGTATTATTCTGGGATTTCTGGCGTTTATGCGATTCGTTGATTATTTTAATTCATGGGGAATTAGTAGGGAGTAACTCTAACTCCTCCGGACCCAGGTTTTTTATGATCATGCATAATTCTGAGATTAAATTAGCGTTTATTACACCCGGCTCATCTACCGTATATGAGAGAATACGTTTCCGCCTATTCACAATCTCATCTATATGAAACAATGCATTTCCGCCTAATCGCAATCTCGTCTATAATATTGAACTACATTATATAATACTTCTTTGCCTGCTATTGTATTGTGTCGTTAATGTAGTTATGTAAAAATTCAGTAAAAGATTGTAACACTGTAAAAGAAGTAGAGGTAGATAGCATTCACACAGATATACAGTCGCCAGCAAAAAATTATTAGTAACCCGACCACAAAGAGTTAGTTTGGACCCGAGTTTTCTTTGTTCATGTATTATTTTATTATTCATCTTGACCTCCGTACAGGATGTCGTAAATATCCCAGGCGTTTAGCAGAGCGTTTTTAAAAGGCTATCTGTTCCTAACGTACGTAATGTAGGGGTAGGCAGATTGCGGGATCGGAATCCCACGCAGTTTCTTAATTAAATGTCAGCTGACATACCCGAACCCTGGGTATATCAAAGAGCGACGTATACATATTTACATTTTAACCGCTAAAGCAACCCTAAGTAGGATTTTATCCACTCCGGACTCAGGTTTTCTTCACTCATGCTTTTTTCTGGAATTTATCTTTCGTTCATGTGACCGGCCTTTCTTTATTGATTCAGATTTATGGAGAATTTGAAGAGATAAATACCGTTGGCCTGAAAAGAATACAGTCGACACCGCTTAATACATCCACTTCGGGCCAGGCGATTTTGGATGTAATAAGCGGTGGTTGTATTAACCGATGTCTACATATCAGTGTAGTTGTGTTACATTATATTCTACGCCAGTACAATCCTTACGGTACGATCCTTATCAAATTCAGCCCAAGTCTAAGACTGTTCAAGCCCAGTCTGTTTGATTGTTCATAATCGGCTATTGTGACGGAAGAAATTGCCATCCAGCGGAATATGGAATTTTCGGGAATAGTCTTGGGTGGACTCAATAGCCTTGTTAATTGAATTTCTGTTTTGATATCACATGTGCGTTGCCTGCGGAACCCCCCAGTATGTCCGGTGTAATCTTAAGTTTGCTGATAGACTTGTCAGTCATATTTGTTCTGTTCTCATATCAAAGCATTCTCATCATAATAAAGCTCGTGCAGTTTTAGCTGTAAGATGTATGTACGTATGTACGGATGTATTAAGCGGGTTTTTTATAATGGGGAATGAATAGGAAAATTCCGTTCCAAGCAATTTGGATGCATTAAGCGGTTGGTTGTATTAACCGGGGATGTATTAATTAATGAAATTAATGAAACGCAAACACTGAGGCCTCAATTAGGACCCTTATTCGAAACAAAAGTATCCCATAGCCCATTCGCGCCTGAAACCGATCCCGGTGCAAATTTAGAGCGCTTAGTCAAAAACCCTCGGAGTTATGGGCACACGAACATCCGAACAAACACACAGTTTCTCATTTATTTATGAGAAGACTAGCTCCTGCGGAGGCCTGCTGGACATTTGCCCAGCGGGTTTCTCTTCGCTAAGCCTTTATACCGAATTTGAGGCCTAATGATTTCATGTTGTACGTTACTGCGCGTTAGTCATAGTGCGTTTAAAAACAATTAATACTGGTTGTTTGCCTAAGTTGAATAAGAATCAAAAAATTGTACTAATCCACAATTCAACCTCATGAATCAATGCATTTCCATCTATTCACAATTTCATCTGTATGAAACAGTGCGTCTATGATATTGAACTGCATAATATAATACTACTTTGCTTGATATTGTATTGTGTCGTTAATGTAGTTATGTCACAATCACAAGTAAAAGATTATAACACTGTGAAAGAAGTAGAGGTAGAGAGCATTCACACAGAATTTTTTTTTACTCAACTTAACATCCAATCGTTAATATATCGTTTAAGGCAGTATAGTTAATACATACGCCCGTAGCATATGCTACTTTCTGCAAAATGGTGGTGCCAGTCTCAAGATAGTTCGGGATCTGTGATGAGTTTATTGTACGGGGCCGCGATATCTTTTTAAACTGCATATTTGAGTTTGCGCAAGACACGCTTTTGAGTTGCCAAGTTTTTTTTTTCTACCGATATCGAGCATTCATGTTGGTTTGCCTCCCAACTAACAGCTTAATGAACGAAGTTCAAAACTGAGACGCTCAGTTCAAAACTTATGGATCGTTATTGCTTAATTATTCTATTTTTGTAAAAGAGTTCAAACGGTTTTGATTACGGTAACTGAATTTATTTTCGAATAACTGTTTTTCTCTCTCAGTGATAATTGTTCCCAGTTCAGTATGAATAGTATAAATCTGATTCTGCTACTTATTATTGGTGTGCTGGTGACAGACGCATATGGAAGTCATTGTCAGCAGATCGTCAGCGGCCCTGAAGTTGATTTTAAACAGGTATTTCATGCTGCACCATGGTTTCCAACTTACAGTGTGACCAGAGAATCTTTTAATGACAACGACAAACCACCAAAACTCGATTGCATTCGTATTGTCGGTGGAAGAGTATTGACAGATAAAATAGAGATTGACTTCCACAACGATAACAGCAGGTAATAGCAATAAAGCAATAAAAATACGTATAATAAGGCGCGCAAAAAGTAAGACTGAAATTGTATGTGAACGCGCGCTCGAATAAAGATCATATACATGCGGTAGAACTACCGACGAAGGAGTAAGTAAATGATCGATCGAATTTTAATTCGACATCGTTTTGCAAATTTAACTGACGAAACAGTATTCAGGAACATTTTTAGTTCCGAATTAATCAAATACTGAATCACGGAGTTCAGTGTTTGTATTGTTCTACCAGTCTACATTTTTATATCACGATATTTCTAGGCCAGGAATTCCTTCTCAGTTCGAAATTCGGCACAATCTTACTGGAGTTTACGTGTTCTCCAAGAAATCAGGTAAATTAAAAATACCTGGAGTCAAAAGGACGGAAATTTGCTATAATTTGAATTAGGAAGGATGGTACATATACCAAGGTTTAAACAATAATAATAAAGAACTAACAAAACTTTGCCTTCCGATTTTAGAGGTCAAACTCGTCAATGATGAACTGAAACGCGAAGGTAGTGAAAATCGCATGACAGGGAAAGGTTGTGTAACATTAAAATATTCCTCAACAAATTCTGACATTCGTAAAATTGTATTTTCATGTTCATTATTTATTTAGATCTCACTATTGGGGGTGAACGATCACTTATTTTAACCGACTATGTCAACTACTTGGCCTCTGCAACTTGTTCATCAGAAGGTAAAAACCACAATTTTTAAACAGATTTACCATATGCTGTACTTCTTATGTCCTTTTTATTTCTTTGAAATTCTTAGGTGACTGGTTTATCTGGATATACACGCCCACACCTATCGCAACCGCGGAACAACTTAATCTTGCAAGAAACAGGCTGGCTGAGTACAAGATCTGCGCGCAGACACTCCCTGGTAATTGCGGCAAATTAGCTAAGAAAAGAAGATCGGAATAAATCACATTACGAAGGCCGTAGCAAGCTATAATTTAGCCCATACCAGAACCTGAATTTAGCGCCTCCACATTTCATTTAATTCATCAACTGTTACGCAAACTAATATGAAGCAACTATGCAGTATTTACGAGGCACAGTATTTTTTGTACACAGTCTATATGTATTATGTATGAACAGAGGAACAACCAAACCTACGATGCAATTTTGGCACCCACTTTCATTTGTCACCTAGGGCAACCGCTACGGCCCTTTCTTATCACTACTTATACAGAATTTACTATATATACCGGAATGTCAAGAAAACCTATTACTATTTTGTTGGTCAAATAAACCTGAAACTTGAAAAATAATTCAATCGTAATCTCACGCGATAATTTTTAGATCAATTACGCTGGACGTGTCTGGGCACTGGATAAGCTTTTCACTGAATATCTATCTACCTGTTCGCAATGCATGATCATTGATAGGCCTGTCCAGGGACAGGTAGATACGGTATCGATATTTTCAGGTGAATTAGCCCGGACGTGCTCAGGCTCCGAGGAAAAAAGGGGAAGGAAAATTATCTTTCTAGATTCATATTCTGGCCGCGAAGGCGACTGTAATCAGGATTTTATCCTCTCCCGACCCTGGTTTTTTTTGCTCATGTATTCTTCTGGGATTCAACTGACATTTATGCGACCCGTTGATTATTTAAATTCATGGGAAATTAATAGGGGTTCACTCTAACTCCTCCAGACCCAGGTTTCCTATGATGATGCATACTCCTGAGATTAAATTTACGTTTATTCGACCCGGCCTATCACCGGTTATTCAAATTCGTGGAAAATTGTTAAGTTTTAACTCCCCAGAAGCAAGCAGTCGAATTTCTTGGACCCCAAAATTGAAAAGCTATTTCAATAGCAAATCAGTAGCCTGAAAGGAATAGAGGTAAATAGCTTGCCTAAGTTCTAAATCTTCAAATCTCATCTACCGTATATGAAAGAATACGTTTCTGCCTATTCACAATTTCATCAATATGAAACAATGCATTTCCGCCTATTCGCAATCTTGTCTATAATATCGAACAGCATAATATAATACTAATTGCCTTCTGCAGTATTGTGTCGTTAATGTAGCTATGTAAAAAGTCATAAAAGATTGTAACACTGTAAAAGAAGTAGAGTTAGATAGCATTCACATATATATATATATATATATACAGTTGTTAGTAAAAAAATAATTATCACTAACCCGATCACAGAGAGTTTAGACCCTAGTTTTCTTTGTTCGTGCATTATTCTGGTATACATATGGACCTCCTGGAAAAATTTCGTAAATATCTCAGGCGTTCAGCAGAGCGTTTTCAAAAGTCTATCTGTTCTTAATGTAAGTAGTATAGGAGGAGGCAGATTGCGGGATCGGAATCCCACGCAATTTCTTGAATAAATTTCAGCTGACATTCTCGAACCCAGGGTATAGCAAAGAACGCCGTATGCAGATTTATATTTTGGCCGCTAAAGCAACCCTAAGTAGGATTTTATCCACTCCGGACCCGGGTTTTCTTCACTCATGCTTTTTTCTGGAATTTATTCTGCGTTTATGTGACCCGGCCTTTCTTTATTGATTTAGATTTATATGGAATTTGAAGAGTTATATCCTGTTGGCCTGTAGGGAATAGTGAGTTGGCCTGAAAGAATATCGAGTTCGTGATGTCACAGTAGACAATGTTGTGAATTTTACCAAATTAGACCAAAATTAATGAAAAACTAACACCAAGGCCCAATTAAGACCCCTATTCGGAAAGAATATCCCATAGCCCATTCGCGCCTGAAACCGATCCCTGTGCAAATTTTCGGAGAGCTTAGTCAAGAACTCTTGGAGTTATGGACACACGAACATCCGAACAAACACATAGTTTATCCTTTTTTATGAGAAGACTTTCTTTGTCCATGCATTATTCTGGAATTCATCTGGCGTTTATGTGACCCGGTCTTTTTCAATAATTTAAATTTATTGGGAATTTATAGGAGTTAAATCCCCAAAAAGAAACCAGTCAAATTTGGACCCCGAATCATGTTGGTATTGGGGCTATGCAATTAAATTTTAAGTCACCCGACCTAATCAGCTTTAAAAGCTCAAGATTTATTTCTTTTATTTTAAGAGCCATCCGTTAGACCTGAAAGGAACAGTGCGTTCCCGTCAATGATACTGAACTCCGTATTATAATACTACCTTGCTTGATATTGTATTTAGCCGTTAATGTAGTTAAATCACAATCCAGTAAAAGATTATAACAATATGAAAGAAGTAGAGNATTCGCAATCTTGTCTATAATATCGAACAGCATAATATAATACTAATTGCCTTCTGCAGTATTGTGTCGTTAATGTAGCTATGTAAAAAGTCATAAAAGATTGTAACACTGTAAAAGAAGTAGAGTTAGATAGCATTCACATATATATATATATATATATACAGTTGTTAGTAAAAAAATAATTATCACTAACCCGATCACAGAGAGTTTAGACCCTAGTTTTCTTTGTTCGTGCATTATTCTGGTATACATATGGACCTCCTGGAAAAATTTCGTAAATATCTCAGGCGTTCAGCAGAGCGTTTTCAAAAGTCTATCTGTTCTTAATGTAAGTAGTATAGGAGGAGGCAGATTGCGGGATCGGAATCCCACGCAATTTCTTGAATAAATTTCAGCTGACATTCTCGAACCCAGGGTATAGCAAAGAACGCCGTATGCAGATTTATATTTTGGCCGCTAAAGCAACCCTAAGTAGGATTTTATCCACTCCGGACCCGGGTTTTCTTCACTCATGCTTTTTTCTGGAATTTATTCTGCGTTTATGTGACCCGGCCTTTCTTTATTGATTTAGATTTATATGGAATTTGAAGAGTTATATCCTGTTGGCCTGTAGGGAATAGTGAGTTGGCCTGAAAGAATATCGAGTTCGTGATGTCACAGTAGACAATGTTGTGAATTTTACCAAATTAGACCAAAATTAATGAAAAACTAACACCAAGGCCCAATTAAGACCCCTATTCGGAAAGAATATCCCATAGCCCATTCGCGCCTGAAACCGATCCCTGTGCAAATTTTCGGAGAGCTTAGTCAAGAACTCTTGGAGTTATGGACACACGAACATCCGAACAAACACATAGTTTATCCTTTTTTATGAGAAGACTTTCTTTGTCCATGCATTATTCTGGAATTCATCTGGCGTTTATGTGACCCGGTCTTTTTCAATAATTTAAATTTATTGGGAATTTATAGGAGTTAAATCCCCAAAAAGAAACCAGTCAAATTTGGACCCCGAATCATGTTGGTATTGGGGCTATGCAATTCAATTTTAAGTCACCCGACCTAATCAGCTTTAAAAGCTCAAGATTTATTTCTTTTATTTTAAGAGCCATCCGTTAGACCTGAAAGGAATAGCTTGCCTAAGTTAAATAACAATTAAAAAATTGTACTCGTAATTCAACCTCTTGAATCAATGCGCTTCCGTCTATTCACAATTTCATCTCTATGAAACAGTGCGTTCCCGTCAATGATACTGAACTCCGTATTATAATACTACCTTGCTTGATATTGTATTTAGCCGTTAATGTAGTTAAATCACAATCCAGTAAAAGATTATAACAATATGAAAGAAGTAGAGGTAGATAGCATTAACACAGAATTTTTTTTACGCAACTCAACACCTAATAATTCCTATAACGTTGAATGCAGTATACTTGATACATACGCCCGTAGCATATGCTACTTTCTGCAAAATGGTGGTGCCGGTCTCAAGATAGTTCGGGATCTGTGATGAGTTTATTGTACGGGGCCGCGATAGCTTTTTTCACTGCATATTTGAGTTTGCGCAAGACACGCTTTTGAGTTGCAATGTTTTCTCTCTACCGATATCGGGCATTCATGTTGGTTTGCTCCCCAGCTAACAGCTTAATGAACGAAGTTTAAAAATGAGACGCTCAGTTCAAAACTTACTGATCGTTATTACAGGATTATTCCATTTTTGTAAAAGAGTTCCAACGGTTTTGATTACGGTAACTGATTTAATTTTTGAATAGCTGTTTTTCTCTCTCAGTGATAATTGTTCCCAGTTCAGTATGAATGGTCTAAATCTGATTTCGCTACTTATTATTGATGTGCTGATGACAGGCGCATATGGAAGTCATTGTCAGCAGATTGTCAGCGGCTCTGAAGTTGATTTTAAGCAGGTACGCAGAGGATATACAGTAAGTCCTCTATCTACAATGAGATTTCCCTACTTTTCTTAGTATATTGTCAAGTTAGTGCATCATCATCACATTATTTCAAACACTTGTCAAAGCCAATTTTAAGCCAACCGGGCCAATATTCGTATCGAATACACCTAACACCACATTATTATGTCAATTACAGGTATTCCATGTTGCACTGTCGTTTGCGACTTACGGAATGTTAAAAGAATTAGTCGATGCCAACAACACACCGCCCTATATCGATTGCCTTATTATGGCTGGTGGTAGAGTATTGACAGATAAAATAGAGATGGACATGCGCATCGATAACAACGGGTAATAGCAATAAAACGATAAAGCACGCTCGTGCAAAGGTGGAGTAGGTGTGAGTAATTGTTGTGGAATATTGAGTCGACCTAGTAGTTGAAGGAAGCTATAGCTATAACCTACTTGCTGGAACCACTGCATGTTGTGGAAAATTATCAGCACACCCCTTGAGCTATCACATGTACATATGCCCTTAAGAAAAAGCTTTAAAAATCTCCTAAATATGAAGCTATACCCTACTTGGTTGCACAACTGCTAATTGAATGACCACGCCTGTCTAAGTCCCAGTCCGCTGTTGGACCTTCGTACTAAATGTATATGCTGAACTTACTTTGATATTTTTTTTAAATTCCTTCATTTGTTCATTCTTTTTCGTCAACATACCTTTCATGTTTCCGTATGCTGCAGTCTCACGGATATTTTTGTCTAATTCCTTTTCGGCGAGTTCGAGTTGCTCCTGATAAGTGAATGAAAAAATGAAGACTCCAGAGATCTCAAAGATAATCTTAATGTTCGGGTTACCGAGCTGACTACTGAATTCTGACCCTTATAGGTTAATAGCACCTTATATGTTCGCGGAATAGAAATAGAGGGCATGAACAAATATCTTTCCTCATTTTCTGGAACATGCCTCAATTTTGTTTTCTGTTTTCACTATTTACAAACCATAGACGCCATACACATTAATTCCCAGTTAGAAGGCAGCTCTACGAAGTTCGTTTGACATTTGATATGGCGCTTACAGGTATAGTAAATCAATTTCGAATTCTAATTTATGGTATAGATATGTAAGGATTCTTATGTATGGAGGATGGTATTACTAGGTTGCACTACCGAACACAGATTTCGGTCTATACAATTTAATTCTCCACAAGTATTGAAGTCACAATCGCATTATTGCAATGTCGTCAACAAGCATTAAAACACCAAGTCAATATTACGATGCTGCTTACAATCATCCAATTCACCATCTCCATATACACAATGCTGCTTACAAGCATTCAATTTACCATCTGCATATACCCAATGCTGCTTACAAGCATTCAATTCACCATCTGCACATACACAATGCTGCTTACAAGCATTCAATTCACCAGCTCCCTTATTACATCGTTATACAATATACAGTATATTTACACTCCACGTCTCTACATACGTAACGATCTCTATGTTCGATGTGGAAACTGTAAACAATGATAATTTTCACCGTTGGATTTTAGTGAGTGATATTTTGGTTCTCACATATTTTCCTTTTAAACGTTCAATCGTTATCGTTGTTTTCCACTACTAATAATCGTTTATTAGTTGTTCATACAATTCTTTTCAATATACTACTCTTCCTCAAGAGCTTGGTTTTAGCTGATTGAATGAATTCAATCAGGCTCGTTTCATTACCTTTGTTTGGATATAGAAGCATACAATGACAAACCAAATCTAATATATTTTTTAACGAGTCTTCACCCTCAGATTTAGGTACAAATCCTATGTGAAGCTCGTGTTATTTTGCTGACTATTTGAGGCGGTCGTTATATCAACGAGGCCATATAGCTGTTGACCTGATAATTACTTTTTAGTTACACCAAATAGCAGTGCGAAGCTCAAATACTGTATACATTGTTTGATTTTGTCGGTTCCAGCTGAACATTTCTATCGATTTTTCAATCTCAGAAATTTTTTACTGCGTTTAATATTTTGAAAAATACGATATTTCATATAAAAAAGAGAAGCAGTGACCTGCATTTCTTGTTGTTTTAACTGCACGAGTAAAATAAAAATAAATGTTCTGCGCACTAAATTCATAGCTTTGCTTATTTATCAATTGTCAAGGTTACATTAGCTATAGGCTTATTTGTACGATATGGTAAAGAATGATACTCTCTACTCCTAAATGATATCTTGGTATGCATTCGTATTCAAGTAAAAATTTGATCACTTCCTATTCACGCGATATACACGATATTCTAAACGAAATGTAGGTCTTATATCAGGTTTAGCAAGAATACAAGAGTGTTTTTTTTAGCTTGATTTAGATCTTGCTCACCGTAGGTTTGTGATTCAGAAGTACAAAGTCAGAACTTTATGTAGAACTATAAATAGTCATTTCTGGGCAGAAAAATACTTGTAACAATGGTCTGAAGTCGCAGTTGCTGTTGTTTTTAACTGGAGTAGTGGGGCGCTTTGCGATGCAGGTGAGTAGTAGTAAAGTTGGTAAGCCGAATTCTAAACAATAATATAAGCCAATTTAAAGATTCTGTGTTTATAAAAGTTATATTAAGTGATAATACATTAATTATTTTCCGGTCATGCTTGGAAGAAACTCATATTTGAAAAATAATTACTTGTATATCTCTGATATCTGAGCTCACAGCGTACAAAATTATGCCCATTTACAGTATACAATAAAAGTACTTTTTTTCGAATTCAACTCATATTTAATATTCATGTAATGGAAGTTAATCAGAGTTGCATTAAAGACACAAGAGAGGTGAAACCGTTGGTTCATTTTCGGTAATTTCGGTTGTTGATGTTCTCGTTAATAAATCCATGTTTTGTTCTACAGTAACACGGTTCCGTATGTGCGCCTGCAAATAAATATCATCGCTATTGCTCATAAGCTAAAGTTTCGACTTGTCTTGAGACATGACTGACTGATTTGAGATTAACTCGATTCTAAATGACATATTGTCGGCTTGATTTCAACATTGCTTCAACAAAATATAAAATATACTTGCGATGGTCTTCTGTATTTATGTTTGATAATTATTATAAAAATATTCAAAACATTTAGCAACATTTGTCATATTTCATCATGTAGATTTGCACGAAACTGTGCCTTTACACGATCGCGTACTGGCAGAATCTCCGTGTGGGAAGATGTGTCCAAAATGTTTTGATGGTGGCAATGTTAATAATCGTCTTGAAGTTAACGTACACGCGATATGAAGAGCCTCATTTTGGAAAGCTAAATTACCAGCAAGAGCTTGTTGTAAGAGCACGATCGAAATCCGATTGCACGAAACCCTTGCACGCGAAGGAGTTTGTGATATGCGAAAGGATGCCCTATACAGAAATAAAATGTGGACCGGGAGTTAAAAAGGGAAAGGGCGAAGACAGTAGAGGTAGAAAATATCTTGTTCCAAATGTTATTCATTTCATTTGGTTCGGAGAAACTTTCAACGTATCCCAGTACTACCAATACCTCGCCCTTCGTTCAGTTGCCAGTCTGCAACAACCAGAGAAAATTAAATTGCATCATAATACTCAAGACAGTCAAATAGCAGGTGATACTAATCATATATATTTATTTGTATATCACTAATTGTAATAACTGACGGGGAAATTACGTGTTATTTTCTAATTCATTAATATAGATAAGTTGATTCTTTACGATAAGAATAATACTAAATGTAATAGGTGTGTTGTCATTCAATAGTTAAACTTCACAGTACATTCAAATTTCATGTTGTGATCCGTTTCAGTAACATGTTTTTCATTTTTTGATAATAAAACATTTTTAGTTCACATGTAGCTTATTCAGCAAAATCGCTGTGTATCATGTAATGTTCTCAAGCGAACAACTAAGGTTGTTCGATAAAATATTCAAGTTTGTGAACGTATCTTTTTAAAGGCAACTTGTGGAAGAGAATCGTTAGTGAAATTCCGTGCATTGAATTGGAAAGAACATCCCCGCCAGACAAATTATTCCATTTCACGGTAAGATAACTAACGTTAGTAGATTAGTTATGAACAAAAAATAGTATTTGAACGGGTTGCATTCATAAGACTGCTCGTAAAATCGACCTATAATGCCTTTCTTGGGGGCATATACAATGATGATCTGTGAGCTTATTTCGAAAAAGTTAGAGCTAAAAATTCCTGCAGCGTATTATCTATTCGAAGGTAATATAATCATAATGCATTTTCCATTCGAAATTGAAGTTTAATCGGGAGGGGTGAGACATGCAGGTCACTGCTTTTTTATCAAATATCGTATTACACATTATATGAAAGCAAAAAAGAGCAACTTATCCACGCTTTGCAGCAAAGAAACAATGACTTCAAATACAGATACATACAAGACACAAATATATAAAGGTTTATAATCGGAAATCCGCACGGCACATAGTCTGTTCAAAATAGCTCTGTAGCCCACTGAAAATGTCTTCGTGGCCCACTACTGGACCATGGCCTCCAGTTTGAGAATCACTGGTCTAGTGTATGTGGTAGCAGACTACTTGGTTGAATGCAATACGTGCACTGTTACATTGTAAAAGTGAGGGGACAACGACAAAAAAGTTTATATTTTACTCAAGTAATATGTTGGAAAAGTTCACTTCCAGCTCTCACTTTCGCTAGAGATTTCCGTTTTTTTGAATTATAATATAATTGATGTATGCTGTGTTTGTTTTCAACAAGATCACAAAGGATTTGTTCAAAGCTGATATTGCACGTCTCAAAATTCTCCAGGAAGAAGGAGGTATATATTTGGACCTTGATGTTATAACTCTTAAACAGTTGGACAGCCTCCGAATTTATGAAGCTTCTATTGGACGGTAAATCTATGATTAATAATATTTATACTGGGTAATAGAGTGATATCGACAATTTATCTATTGTCATTATGTGCGAAGCCACACTGTTGTTGTATAGTGCATCTGATAAGGTTGGCTATGCATCCGAAGTAACCGTTACTTAATACATGCGAAATTGAATATGTGCGAATAGATGTGGTTAATGTTTTACAAAGGGAGGTAAAGTTTGGTCATCGTCCTAATTGCAATAGTTTTTACTTTCATTCCTTCAAAAAAAGGAAAAAAACTTGTAATAAAAAGATTTATCACCTCTCATTGTAATTATTAAAAAGGCATGGTATGAACGATCCACTTTTAATTCGAGTTATTGCCTGTCGTCTCTGACGATGACCATCCATTGTTGCGCCTTACTAATTAATAAATTGCCTGCTGGTATTTTAATCATCTTTCTACCTTAATAATTACTTCGAAGTATACTTTATCATGTGAATAATTTTGGTATATGATTACAATGATGTTTGCATAGGTCCGTTCCAGAGAAGATAAGCAACGGAATTTTGTTTAGCCGACCGAACTCTGAATTCATAAAAATATGGCTTGAAACCTATCGATCTTACGAGCCAGCAAAAAAACTAACACTGGCATTTTGGGGTTTGAACGTCCCCTATAGTATATCAAAACAATTGAAAGGCACAGACTCGGTTCATTTGGAAGAGACATCATTTAATCGTCCGAATCCATACGTTGATGGTTTAGATTCAACCACCAATGCTCATATCGACATAAGTGAAAATTATTTCCTCCACATTCATCCAAAGTCAGTATACAACACGCAATATTATTCTGGTGTCGAGACATGGAATGAAACAGGCTTGCGGACGCTCGATTCTTCGTATGGACAAGCAGCACGCATAGCATTATTTGGTTCGCCTGACCTGGTATACTTTCCTGGAGAACACTACCAAGAACCGTGGCCAAAGCGTAAGATTTTGCCTTATACGGACGAGAAGTAGCCATTCACGTTCATCCATAACCAATATAGTAGTTATGTTACGCACAGCGTACAGAATTTTTCAATGATATTCATTTTGAAATAAATAAATAAATTCCAATAAACTTTCCATATATACGTGCTGTACACGTAAACACGTACTGTAGCCAGCTGAAAATCATGTAAAACTGTGACTCATATCATATACAGTTGAAGTAGAATAATCTTACCTTTAACAGTTCTGTCGTTGACCGATTCATCCGTCTTACTGCAAAACTCCACTGAAATTTTTACGTAACAGATATGTATATCAATAATGATCATGAGCGGGTTGGGTTTATAAACAGGCCTCGGTATCCTTCAGCTAGTAGGTCGGCCTATTAGCCCACAACATGGCACCAATGTCTAGGTTGTAACTAGAGCTTCAACTGCTTAATAATTAAGGTGTTGGGGTTCCATGACAATTGTTTCAGCAGTTCTTTATTCAGTTCAGTGGCCCATTTTTAACACACGTCCATATACTAATTGAGAACAAGTGTCTGTAAATCCGTGATCTATTTCCACATGTTTTCGTTTAACCAAGATATTCTGAGAAAATATTCAAAGTTTTTTTTTCCTTTATTTATTCAGTAAAATGATTGGAAAGATCTAACTCTAACTTTCATTTGTATAACAAGAAAATAAATAAATAATATAGAAAAATTGTGTAATGTCTTTGCAAAAATTTAAATTACTGTAATAACTTTTTTATATGTGCAGCCAATAATAGTAACACTAGATAACAATAATCTCAGGTAATAGAAGTACTGCATAAGATGGCAATAATCTCAATGTAGTTCAACAGTGATTTATATTTCAGGTCTCCCAGATCTCTTGATCACTTTCCCAACTTATTTTCCATCTACTAGGCTGTTCACAGTTCTCATCTTCACCTTCTCCACAGAATCTATTGAATGTTGTGTCTCTATTGAAACCCATAATCTCCCTTTCATCTTGAATGCGAAAAGAGAAGGTGGACTCGCATGTTCCAATAAAATATCTAAAAATATAATTCAATCTGTATCCATGCATTTTGAGTACACAATTCTTCGAATATAAGAGAAGATATATATATATTTATTTTAAACTTCTATATCTGCACTTATAAATACCAATTACAAACATGCGGTGTCTACTCGCGCTTCGCTATTCAAATTTCAGCTCGTTAGGCGAATTTAATTTTCCTCTGTAAATTCTTTTTTTATTCAATTTGCAAATAACAAAACGAATCATTTAGCGTATTAGGGTATCCCACTATATTGTTGATTGAGCTGCAGATTGTTTTGTTTGGACTGATCTAGTAGAGGTTTTAAAAAATATTTTTTTTCCGATATATATATATACAACAATTTTACAAGCTTAGCTGACCTTGACTGAAGTAATGGATAAACATGGTAATCAATATACAATTGTATCTACCTGAAGGTCAAGTTTTTATAATGTTTACTACTGAGGTGGTTCTCGACCTTTTTTTCTCCCTTCCCGCTTTTCACCAAATGTCTGAGTCATTCCCCCTCTCTAAAATTGATTTCACCCATCTTTAATCCAAATTCCGCCCATCCCCCCGAAATGCCCAAAGAAAGTATTCCTCCCTGGCAGGGAGCACCTGAACAACAGTTTTTGAAATCTAGGGATTCCATGACAAATTTAACTCGACCCCATTCCATGCTACCCTGATTTCATCGTACAGAAATGAAGTACATAGAGTAAAGAATATTTATAGTTTGTGAATGTATTACTACTTTTAGTCAATTCACCATCTATTTTTAATTTTCCTTGTGAAGGCGGTAAATTATCCAAGTATGGCTTATCAGGAAAAGGAATCGTAATATAATCAGGAGGGTATCGCGAATAGTTTAGACATTAATAAGTAGCATAAGTACCTCGCATGGGAACAAATGATCTGATCCACAATCGCTACTCCACCTTTTTTAAGCCGTTTCTCCACAGCACTGGTTGGCCGATACATGACCATTTGTGGCACCAATTTTTTCAACTCATCCATTTCTTCATCACTTCCATCTGAAGCCACGAAAACCTTTTCAACCTGAACAGAAATCAACTGCTTTACTGTTTTTTCCGATAACCTATAATTATTGATGCACACAAGTTGCCTGCGTGCATTCAGAATAAAATATTGTCTACACATTCCCTTTAAAATTGATCGACTACAGCAAATGGTAGCATTATTGAAAGAATACCTTATGGAGTTCCATGAGTTCTATAATTTTTTTGGCTGTATTCTTTATTGATGGCACCTTGTCCTTCCTTGCATAGAGAAAGTCTTTTCTTCTGGCATGTACACCAATATAAGGACCACCTAGTGCATCACCAGGTTTAACCTGTTAACATATTAGAGATTACAACGGGTTCGCGACCATGATCAGCCTATCAAAATAATACTTGTGAGGGGATGAAGATCAGTTCTCATGTTGATATGGTGCTATATTGTCATTGTAATAGGAATAACATATAGGATTCGTAGAGTTAGGAATCAGTTTATTTTATTCACTATCACCTACCTATGATACCACAAAATTCTTGCAAACATATACGATTCGGATCATCTACTTTGAATATATTTCGAGGAGAGATTTTGTGAGCAAAATAATGTGCAACCTGTCCAAGGGAGATTACAAAGGCAAACTATACTAAACAAAGGTAAACTATTTATGGATGCCTAAGAGTTCAACAGAAATAATTTTTTAGTCTTTCAAAAAATAAATTATAGCGATCATGCAGCCTGTGAGAAATGGGACCAAGAAGCAGGACTATAAAGGGTATTCAGGGATCCTGTACCCTCTCATAGGGTACCGTTTTGGAATACTTAAAGGAAATACAGTTGAACCTCGATATAACGGACTAATAGGGGGGAGCAGTTGCCCGTTATAGAGAAATTTTCCGGGGGGGGGGGGGAATACTGAACGAAAGTTAAGCTTTTACTCTGGTTGCATTTGTGGGGGCNCTGGTTGCAGTTGGTGTGGCGAGAGTTTATTGTTAGTTTGTTTCTTACTCTGTCGTGTGAACAACTACAAATACACTCCTGATTACAAGGAGGAACTTCGTTATCTTCATCCGATACTCGGACGGTCGAGTAAAAACAAACGTAACACAACGATTAAATGATGCTCACAAGTAAGATATGAATAAACACACAATTTATAGCCTGTGTACTTTTAGATATATTTTCTAAGCTTGTCCTCAGCGTTACAGATATCACTCACTGTTCGCTTTTTTACGCTGTAAATTCCAGACACAAGCGACAGAAACGCCATATTCTACTTTCTTAATGTTCCAATTTATCACCAATGCTCAGATTCACACGCTTCTAATCTCCCTTGCTTTATCTATAGATGCCATAGTGATAATGTGGAAAACAGGGGACCAAACAAATAATGCGACACTGCAAAATATCACTATAACAACAACACTTGCGCGACGCCAAACAGGCGCTTACTCGCGTGGCGGTCTCGGTTCGCTTCACCCGAGAGTTTTAAACGTTCGGACCAGATATTCACTCTAGCAGATTTTGTCCGTTGTATCCGAAATCCGTTACATCGGCGTCCGATATATCGAGGTTCAACTGTAAATGTTTTTATCATTAGGTAGAAATTGGTAAAAAAGCAAACACTTTTTTCACAGCTTTTACAGAAGAATTTACTTCAATCTATCATTGTGCCCTGGTCTGGTACCTTGATGACTACAGCGAAGTGCAAGTTGACACCACTTTACAAATAAAGATCCATATTTCCGATTCACCTTGTGTTTTCTCCAGTCATCATCACGTGCGGTCCTATCTCGTACATCATCAGAATCCAGAAATTGTTTTCGAAAGTTAGCAGCTTCATCGCGCAGATGTTTTGCAAAAATCATACTTCTTCTTGCATCCCAGTAGCTTTTCCCAGCAAACATTTCATGCATAACAACTTCACCACGATCCAGAAAAACAGATTGGGCAGTTGTATTTCCACCATTTAATAATTTGACTAAAGTTCTGAAATATATATAAAATTATTATTACATATAATATGTATCGACGAAACTATTAGTATGTCAAGGTGAGTACCAAGAGTTACATTAACAATTGCAACTACAATAAATTGTAATTAACACAGGACTATTCACTACCTTGATGTCCCTTGAGCAGAAACACATTTAAATTTTTTGCCATATGTTTCTCCATAGCCCCAAAACCATCCACGAAAGAATCTTTTGTCATCCATTTGATAAACTGGAGTTTCAATGCAATCTCGTTCATCAACTTTTTCCTCCCACTTACCATCGGTCCATCCTTCAGCATATCTCTATGAAAACAAGGATGGCAGCATGCTTTACACCTTACCTTCATGATTTATTGAAGAAACTCTTTAAAATCAAGGGAAAACATTTCCAAATTTTTCAGCTTTAAACTTGATGAAAGCCAGAATTAAGGTAACCAATTGGATTTAACATAACTTATAA
Organism: Halocynthia roretzi; assembly: GCA_013436055.1. Lineage (NCBI taxonomy): Eukaryota > Metazoa > Chordata > Ascidiacea > Stolidobranchia > Pyuridae > Halocynthia > Halocynthia roretzi. The sequence goes on from QRAM01000318.1 coordinate 85,090, forward strand.
TCCCATAGAGTTTTGATGGGTCCGCTCAAATATGAGCTCTCATGGGAAGGGGCATTTATTGAAGAAACTGTATGTATAGACCTATTGAAATGCTTAATAAGAATATCTTGCAGGCACTCTCCGGAGTTGTCATTTATAATGAAAGTTATATTTGGCAACGGATTTGAGGTACCAATACAGCATTACCCCGCTTAACGCGTGGGATGTGGGAAATGAAGCGCTAGGCGAATCAATATTAAACAGGGTCATTAAAACATTTGTGTGTATGACATGATTTCTAAACTAATGCATGAACAGAGAAAACTCGGGTCTGATCGGGTAATATCTGAAGGAAAAAAATTAATACTCTGATAGTACTAATACAGGTTGAGAATTCCTTATCCAAAAATGCTGGGTTTATATATTTAACCTGAATATAATTGTATATACATTTCTAATGATTTTTTCAGAATAACACTATCAGAAAATGAAGATATCAGTCGCATACGATGCCATGTTTTGACTGAAAGGTCACAGTACACATACAAAATTTTGATTTTATTTTTTACTAAAACACTTGTGACGTATCATGTCAGCCCTAAAAAAACTTCTGGATTTTGGAGGTTTTTGTATTTCGTCATTTCAAATAAAGGATTCTCAACCTGTATCACAAATAATCATGATACTCTACGCCAAATACGTATAATCCCTACATGACCACTAATATGACACTCAAACAATGAGAGATCATAGATCGTAAAATTTTATACGACAAAAAGGGCTAGTACATACTTGACCCTAATTTATGGAGTCATCTTTATATTGGTAATCAATGATATTTGCATTAGGAGTATGCAATTTTAAGGATCAAATGTATTAGTGCAATTATTTTATCATTGAAATAAGAGTGGTAATATTTTCCCCGTCAGGACTCAAGTCGCCAACAAGCTATACTGTGGATCCTCATACTACGAGCGACTTATGGGGGGAGAAACTCGCTATACGAGCCGCCATTTGTGAGGGGGGGTGTTTCATACGACGAGTACAGATTCACACTACGAGCGATCGTCATACAGAATGGCAAGGTAAAGGGAGTCACAATTAATAGCGTTTCTAGCTGACTCATCGATTTGTATCGAAAGAGAGAGAAAATAAATAAAGAGCACATGCTCAATTTACCGCGCTTTACTCACCAAGCGCAGTCTGCATTCGCTTGATTCACGTGTTTATTTCGTAGCGGTAACGTCACGAGCATTTTGATCTAGTGAATATTCCGTGTTTCGTGCATATTTTGGATTGATTTTGTGCTAACCATTGGTCCAAAAAAAGTAAGTACTAATGATAGTAGTGGTAAGAGAAAAAGCTTATCACAATAGAAGTGAAGAGTGCAATAATAGAAAAAACATAAGGAGTGCGTGTAGTGGACTTGGCACAACAATACAACCGAACGACGTCGACGATCTGCACGATCATTCCTTATATAATCTAATAATGTTTTTATTACATGTATACATATGTATTGTTATTTTAATTTTAACTGTACGTTTCTGTTCAAAAATACTTTAAAAAAGGCATTTTGCGTGGTTTTTGGAGCCTGGAACGGATTAATTAGTTTTCCATTAATTTCAATGGAAAAACGCGTTTTGTAATACGAGTGAATCGTTATACGAGCCCGGTTCACTATACAGTGGATCGTCATACTACGAGTTTAATTCGTTCCAAGACCGGGCTCGTATAACGATTCACTCGTATTACAAAACGCATTTTTCCATTGAAATTAATAATCCGTATAATAACAATACATATGTATGTAATAAAAACATAAGAGATTATACAAGAAATGATCGTGCAGATCGTCGACGTCGTTTGGTTGTATTGTTGTGCCAAGTCCCCTACACACACTCCTTTCTTATGTTTTTTCTATTATTGCACTCTTCACTTCTATTGTGATAAGCTTTTCTTCTTACCACAACTATCTTTAGCAACTACTTTTTTTGGACACATGGTTAACACAAAATCAATCCAAATTATGCACTAATCACGAGATATTCACTAGCACAAAACGCTTGTGACGTTACCGCTACGAAATAAACACGTGAATCAAGCGAATGCAGACTGCGCTTGGTGAGTAAAGCGCGGTAAATTGAGCATGTGCTCTTTATTTATTTTCTCTCTCTTTCGATACAAATCGATGAGTCAGCTAGAAACGCTATTAATTGTGACTCCCTTTACCTTGCCATTGTGTATGACGATCGCTCGTAGTGTGAATCTGTACTCGTCGTATGAAACAAAAATCTTCACAAATGGCGGCTCGTATAACGAGTTTCTCGTCTTATAAGTATGGTAAAACAGCACAAAGCGAGGCAGCATAAAACAGCTTTCTGATGTATTCAATGTGGTATTGTCTGACAAATGCTACTCACCTGTAAGTACCATATTTCATCGATTACAGGTTCCCCAAGTTCTTCAACATAATCTTCAAATTCAATAACTGGAACATGGTGAGACAGACTTTTAACATCAAAGAATGCCTCCCATTTAATTCTACTTTGCTCCAACTCATTTTCTTTCCAATGATACCGAATTCTTCCCCACGGTGGTAATACTAGGATCCAATTGCTGTATTTTCCTTCCTCCTCTCTGAAGAAACAAGTTCAAAATTTAATATATTCCTCAAAACCAGATCATCGTCCACTCATTTATTTATACATGCAGATATCGTCAATGTTTTGCTTTTATTTGAAAAGAAAACTGCAAAGATTGATTGGTTCATGAAACCGCGAGTATTTGAAAATTGGCATAGGTATCTTCACAGCCAACTCCAGCTACTATTAATTAAGATAGATCATGGTGAATTTTTAAATTTGGCATAAATATCCCTCCGTGATGTCATACATTGGAATAATTCTCGGCAATAGAAAATTGCATTGCATATTATTAAAATCATAATGTAGCAAATATAAAGACATGACACGAGAAACATCTAGTACATACAAACCTCAAAGCTTTCACTAAATTTGACATACGGATGTAAACATCTCTGCGTAAATTGAAGCCTTCGCCTGGATTGCAGTCATAGAGCAAATAACGTTTTGGATTTTCTGAACTTGCCTTTGAAAGTACTGACAATAGTAGGTAGCAAATGAATAAACCTGATAATAACATTGCTGCGATACAACTGTGGATAGAAATTGGACAAAGTATTTAGATAGATACAATTGAATTGAAATAATTCTTATTCCACATATATTCTTCCATCAACATGAATAAAACCAAAATTGCCCAAATAATGTTGCTGTGCTACAAATAATACAGAGTGCTTTCTGTTAATTCACATAACAAAAACTAAAAGCTTGAAAACATGCTTTGGTACTTTTTTATGGCAAGCTATGGGACATGGACAGAGCATGGTAGGCTGATCATTGAGCAATCATACGTTGTTCTTGAACGCCATGAGTGGGCAAATCCAAGTACTGTACCAACAAAGTGAAATTTGTATACCAATAGAAGCTACTTCCTCATGTTGGTAAAAACATCAATTACAAGCAATTATACACTGGTTCAACTGGTTAAAAACTGATTTTTTATCTCACATATTCCATATTTAACATTTTTCATACCACCTCAGTTAATTCTCATTTTTCAAACTCAACAAGTAACTAGATTTGTCTTAATGCTCCGTCATTTCGTAACTAGTACATGCCCTTGAATATCAAGCTTCTTTTGTATTATTTACATGCACAGGTGATCTACAACTAGCTCAGAACGAGATTAATTGTTAGAGCTTTACATGTTTTGACCTGACACTACGCTGAAAATATCAAAAGCTTTCGCAACGTGGCAAAACTGAAATTAGTTGCATATTAGTAAGATCAATGCCCTCGGGCAAATTGATACCACTAATACAATACGTTTTAGATAAACAGTAGTCTCCAGTGTCTTCAACCATAACTTGGTTTTATATTGTGGCTTACGTAATAAAAGCAATCTTTACATAAGGGCAAACATTTTTAAATTCAGTTTTAAACATGATTGCAGCTGGGATATAAATTCAGATGACTACACAGATTTAACATACCTTATAATCTCGCTTCGAGTGTTGTTGGGCCAGCTCAAATGAGGTCTCAAGAAAAGGGCTAATAAATTTCTGCTGTGACATAGCTGTCATGTATTTCAATATTTTTCACCAACTCTGACGTCTTGTTTATATCAAATCTAAACACACTAGACCACTGGTTCTCAAGCGGAGCGACTTGGCTCCCTAAACGAGAAATTTTGATTTCCTGGTAGGAAATTTGCCCAAGGGGGGAATTGAGAAAGAATTTGGATAATAGTTTCTAGGTATTTTTTTTCTGCTTACGCAAGGTCTGATGTCATCAGCGCTACATGATAGGTTTGTGGAATCTAGATTTACCTACTAGCTTCGAGTTGTAATGACAAATGACTATTAGTTTCTCAGCACAAGGGTTCTCATTCAAGTTGTATGAAAATTTGTAAATGTTTGGTTAATTTTTTGTTTTTTTTGTTTACTGTAATGATCAAGCGCCTGGGGAGGAAATGCAAGCGCCCGGGGTTGGTAAGGGAGGAATACAGAAACAAACGTTGAGAACCTTTGCACTATACCCTCGTTGCATGCGTCTCCAGACTGCTATTATAGGATTTATTGTTTTCCTTCCCTTCTCACCAGCGGTAGGAGACACAAATGGGTATTTTATATATATGATATGATACAAATACACAAAACTCAATATAGGAGTAATGGTTTTTTACCCTTGTAATTATGTGGCTGATTGAAAGCGGTGGATCATAACCACTACAATGCAAAACTTGATACTTTCTGTGTATATGTGACCAAAGCGACTTGCAAGCGTAGATTTCCTACAAAAAAGCAACAACTGGTCGGAAAAATTCAAATTTGAATTTTGTATATACTATTACTAACCCAGACCCCAACAATCTTGTATATTGGTGTGTGGTCTCCACCCTACTGCAGTGTGCAATGAACTGAATTTAAAGTTTAATTTGCACATGCTGACTTATACACACTGACGTCAGTAACACGATACTGTCAATTAATATCAATATTGTCTACGAGTCAGGAAGAGCAAAATACTATTCAACGTTCCACTCCATTTCAAAATATTTTTACCTCCATTTTAAATGTTTATTATTTTGTTTAGATTTATCAATATTACCAACTAAGAACTGCACAGGGCTAAATTATTTGAGATTCCAACATTTTACCCTGCTAGTGTAAGAAACAAACATTCAAAATCTACGCTTGCACTAGCTGTCAATCAACACCACTGTCACAGAGCGAAACTGCCTTCTAGCGAACACAATAATTAGAACTCCCGCTGTAAGCGGAGTTCTATTGTAATTGGTGCCGTAAAATATGCGAGATGGCCGATGCCGATGACCGTGACCGCTTCCGCTTCGGCTTCGATACGATAACACTGATCCTGATCTACA
>QRAM01000318.1:99087-110563 GCA_013436055.1 Halocynthia roretzi
CTCGTAGTATGAGGATCCATTGTAATTCCACTTGAACTCTTCCAGGCATACTTGCATTAAGTTATATCCCCGTGGACAGGATGACACAGTGTACTTGATTTTTAAAAGTAGAATTAAATGAGGACTTGGTGCATAGTTCTTCAACGGCATACCTCACTTTCCCTCCTGGTATGCTCAGTGTAGCAAAATCCGAGTTATAGTCGGCAGGGTCGTGGACAGTAATATTATTGGTAACCAGCAGAATAAGCGGCTTGTCGTTACGTTCTGGAAATAGTCGGATTGTTCGTCTTCTTTGTTCACTGAAGGTCTGTTCTTCTTGGGTAGGCAACATTCTCGGATAATAGAATCAGAGTATTTGCAATTATAATATCACAAAATACAAAATGGCAATCGTCGGTTTGGTATGAGTTTACATAGGGTTCGGGCCAAACAAAATTGAAATATCTTGTCGTCTTACGCAATCTACCGCGCATTAACCAACGTACTAGCGCGAAATAGTGATATCATCCTTAGTACAATGCGACAAAACAACATTAACTCAAGCTCAAACTCGAATTGTTACCGTAAAATATGCAAGATGGCATGTACCGGTTTCGATAATTCTCTTGCACGAGAGCGAGAAAGTATTTGAGAGATCAAGTCTGCGTGCAGAGAATTTCAATTGATCTCCAATATACTTGCGTAATATTAGCACATACACTTCAAATCCTATTATCTCCATGATTTTTGTGATATACTGTAAACAGTATAGCCTTAAACCCAACAACTTAATTTGGAAGTTTTTCCTTCACGTACATTTTCCATTTGCGTCCCGAAATTAATTAATGGTATTTATATTCAACTAGCTGCTTGCATATATGTGACCCGCAATTTCTTTATTATTCAAATTTATGGGGAATTTGTAGGAGTTATATCCCGTTGACCTGAAAGGAATAGCGGTTGAATAGCTTGCCTATTTTTACCTTGATATAGTCTTTATTTATTATTACCATCTGATTTCATCAAGTTTGCTTTATAGAGAATCTGTTTATCTGTTTCGTCTTATTATTGTAGGCGGTGGTTGAACAAGTATGGTATGTAGCTTCTTGGAATGGCCTTACTCTTTAATTCCCCGTTATTTGCCTTATCCGTATCATAACAAGCGATTCTACACGCAGCTGTATGTATTGAGTGTCGGGAATTTTCTTCGCTTCCTACGGAAATTAAAAACGCTTGCCGTAGGAACTTATCCATTTTTTCCCGATTGAAATAGTTTGTTAGTTTTCCACAGTTTTCCAGGTAATGCGTTCCTGAGTAGTTCCTTCTTATTCGTTTGCTGTCACTGGTACGATCGATATACAGCAATATACCTTCACAACGGTGGTAAGCACACACACCGCAAACAGCAGATATCTTTGATCATATAATATTCATCGTATCATCTTATCATTTTTTTATTCTTCTTATTCATTATTTATATTATTGTATATTTGGATTCATTATGGAATTGTGCATTCAATGACATGTCGTATATAGTGGGACGGCTAACAGTTCGCGAGTTATAAGAGGTTATTTGGTGGAATTTTATGCGAATAAGCGGTTTAGGTACTTGAGGTGGCGACTTAAAAAGCAAACTGCGGCTCCCCCCACTTAGCTGTGTGTATAAGACTTATATATTTGGATTCATTATGGAATTGTGCATTCAATGACATGTCGTTTATAGTGGGACGGCTAACAGTTCGCGAGTTATAAGAGGTTATTTGGTGTGTAGGGACTGTAGGGTGATGCTGCGATATGATGGAAGCTTGGCTGTCCCGCGTACCTACGTTGAGTGTCTTACAGCTAGAAATGCACGAGCTTTATTATACGTTAATACTCAAAATGTCCAAATGAATGCGCAAAAGACAAATCCAATTGCAAGTGATCTAATTACAAGTGATTTCTAAAGTTAGCGACAACACTCTAGAAACAATTAACTACCATAACTATCAAGTATATCTAATTCTTGAGAGCATGCAACATATCCGTCTAAATATCGTATGACTAAGCCGATACCAAAACTAGCGAACTGAGCAGACCACGTGGAGAGAATAAAGACCAAATTTTACTGACAAGTCTATCTAGAACAGTAAAGATTATACCGGACATACCCCTTAATCCTGTAGAGCAGTGGTCTCCAACCTCAAGTTGGGTCGCTGTAACAATTTAATGGGGTCGCCTGTTGGGCAACTGGGAGAGATCATCTGCCCGCTTTCGTCAACCTGGCCTGGCCTGTCACTTGACGCAATGCACCTCTCTGATCCGGAAGGTATGACTGTCCACGATAAAATGCGACCGTCACGAGTATGCGCGCACGAAACGTTACCAAAACTTTATTCCGGATAAGAGAGACAATAATATTATAACAGCTTTGACTACCTGATACGCTGACGCTGACAGATATCAGTACAGCAAACATATAGCTGGATATAAAATAGAAAGAAAGTTAATTAAAAGTAGTTTATAAATGTTAGGATATAAAAGGTAGCCTTTGTCGCTGAACTTCTGTTAGGATGGGAAGACGCAATCAAGATGCGCGCGTTTCTCACGATGGGGTCGCGAGTAGTCGCAGAATTCGACTTTTTTGAAAATTGAGGTCGCTTCAAAAAAAGGTTGGGGACCACTGATGTAGAGAACCAGCATGTGTTATCAAACCAGAATTCAATTAAAAGATCTATCGAGTTTACCCGAGAATATTCCAGAATACTCCCTATATACCGCTAGACGGCAATTTCATCCGTTACAAGGTGAAAGTTTGCGCGAGTAAAGGGTTTACCAGGGTTTTATCCACCAGCTCGCAGTTAACCCAGCTGTTAAATAGGGTACCGGCAACGCCGGGGTCACTGCAGCGGTGATGGTGACCTTCACCGAGGTTATTGTAACCTCTTGGGTCCATCATATCCCCCCAGTGACTAAGCAGGTAATACAATCATTAACGAGTATGTACGTCACGCAATATTGCGTGTGATTTCGAAACAGGAGATTGTAAGGCTCGACTCCTGGCATGCTCGTTACATTACTTTAAAAAAAAAAAAAAAAAGAGTAAAGGGTTTAGGTACTAGGGGCGATTGCTTCAAAAGCGGATTGCGGCTCCCCCCCTTAGGTAGGTATGATACTTATATATTTGGATTCGTTATGGAATTGTGCATTTAATGATGTGTCGTATATAGTGGAACGGCATTTGGTTCGCGAGTTATTGGGGGTTGTTCAACGCGAGGTCACTTCTTTCGGTCAACCCGAAATAGGTATTCAAGTTTCGAAATAGATTTTATCGGAGTTAACCTGAATCAAATCATCCAATTTTTTTCAGGGAACGTTGATATATGTATTTTGTTTCATATGTGTTAATTTTAGCGTGGTTGGATCATTAGAAGATCATTTATAAGTGTTTATAGCTCAGTAACCCCGGACAGATCCATGCTAACTTCAATAAACCGGCGGCTCACATGACCCAGGTTCAAACCACCCATCCACAACAAACAAACAAACAACCTCTGCGGGATCACGCGATAGTGGTGTGTTGAGTAAAATATCACTGAGACCTTCACAGCAGAAATAAACAGGCAGTACTTACGGACTTTACACCAGGTATAAGTGGTGGGATTAGTGTAGTAACTACCCCTCAGCAAATCCACACTAATGAGGGTTGACGCTATTAGACAGTATAACAAATATGAGCCCAATTTTGTGTATGATATTCTTGTTTACGAATTAATATTGTTTTTCTTGTTAGTGAAATATGTTCAATAAACCCATCCCGAATTTGTTGGTTAATGTATGGAAGGCGCTGTGGTGCATATTGCTACTTCAGTTTGGTAGTCCTTTTTCAGGCCGCATTGGGTCAAGGAATCGGCCAAATCATGTTGTTGAGCAGCATGTGGGGAAAATATGTTCAGCACATAATCTAACCTACTTTGAGTCTGAAAACGCAACTCAAACCTGGTGCTGCGAATGCTCACCTGGATTCTTTATGGAGAAGGAATGTTTGAATACAAACCAACCTCTTTCGAAGTGTAAACCATGCGAATTCAATATCGCAAGACAAACTTTCACAGATCTTTATAACCATGCAACGTCTTGCAACCAATCAAGGATATCCTGTGCTGATTTGATGAACACTGAACTGAAACTCGGAAGCAGAGAAGCTGATAATACATGCGAGTGTAAAATGGGGTTTTATCGTGATACTAATCGGGGGTATTGTAAGCCTCATGCCCAATGCATCATGGGTTTTGGCATGTTGGTGCTCGGCAATAAAACATCGGATAGTCAGTGTGTGAGGTGCTCAGGAAATATGTTTTCTGACAAAGTTTCGTCAACGGAAAGGTGCAGACCTCACTCGGAGTGCAAAACCAGACAGAGACAAGTTTTCCCTGGAAACACTACGAGTGATGTACAGTGTGTGGATGTCAGGACACCACAGAGCTATGCAGATACTTTGAGCGACGTAACAACACCATTTATGACGGCAACACCAGCCGCAGAAATTATGACGACGATAATACCAGGATCAGACATGCCAAGTTGGAGTTTACCGGTTGTTCTTTTGTGCTGTTTATTTTGTGGGCTCAGTTGTGTCATGGGCTACAGTTGTAAAAACTTCAATATCTTCGAGAGAATAAGAAACTATCTTAGATATGTACAATCAAATATTGCATATAGGAAAGGAATCCCTGTTGAAAGCGAGCCTGACAACACTGCACAGGAGGTCTAGCAGAATTGAATCTCATCACAATAAGCATTCCAACAAAATCACTTCGTGATTTCGGAAAAAGAGAAAATGTGCAAAAAACTTTCACATATACAAGAGGAGTTCCTGATGGAAATAAGCAGGATAAAAATGCATCTTGCAGCAGTTGGATTCTATAATATAGGCATTCCATATGGTAACCTATTACCATGGCAGTTTGTCTGTTGTCTTCCTTCTTGAAAGTTTGAAAATGGCCACCCTAGTCTACATGCCGAAAAATTAATTTTGATACTTTCTATGTTTTTTTGCTAATTCAATTCTGCTTTACAATAACTTCCTATAACGGCTGTGTATTCATACACATATTCAATAACTTCCTATAACGACTGTGTATTAATACACATATTCAATAACTTCCAATAACGACTGTGTATTCATACACATTATTCATTTGTTCTTCTGCGTGTGACATTATTTATAGTTGTCGAGCATGAACAGTATCGCAATTTTCAATGGTATGAAACACTGTCGTATCTACATATCGGGGCTGTGGAGTAAAAAAAAGAACAAATATGAATTTAAATACTAGAATTATTGTACAATTTTCCACAACTTGTTTTTTCCTCTGTCAAATTGCTACACCAACCACCATCTCACTATTTTTTTCACATCACAATCCTACAGACATGAACAATGTGGTACAAGGCAAATAATATGTGCTACAACCACATATGTATATATATAGTGTATACTTCCTTGCAAAGTGATTTTAAACTCCCAACTTATAGTCTTCAAATCTAAACTTCAACAGGATAAATATATGCCATGAAATAGCATGATTTATGTTTACAGTAATGTAATGCCTCTAATTAATATCAGAATTATTTATTTGTTTTGATGCAACGAGTCTGTGATATCAAAAATTGAGGAGTCAGGGTTGAATGTTTTGTGTGCCGGTTCAACAGCCTCAATTTTACATATAAAATTTTTTATTACTTATCTATATAGATCTAATTTCAGTCAAGTCGAATTGCCAAAACAGTACATTGCTTTATAGATATAGAGGGATGAATATGAAGCAGAAATGTTCTGTTATCTAACCTGCCAACCTTCTCTTGCACTTCTGTATTTTTACACTTTTTTAAACCCCTTTTATTATCAGTGTTTCTCTTGCACAGACCACTCTTCAGCACATGTATGTTAAATTGGACTGCTTTACTTCACAACTAACTTTCACAGAATATGATTTTCATATCGTTATTATATAGCTCAATGAATAACAATTTCTTAGTATTTCAATTTTATATATTGAAATTGCTTTAGCCATAATATAGAGCTGTTATCCATCTGTGGTGCTGCTTTGTAGCGTTCATTCCGAAATCATAGGAATAAATTAAACTACATATCATATGCATATATCAAATTTTGCACTATCGGCTAGTCGTAATAAGTGCCAGTTATTTCAGTTGTAAATAATATTTAACTGCAGCTGGGTGTCAGCAATAAATTGACTTCATAATAAATCGATTTATTCACATTTATATAGTTGTTAAGATTAACTAGCCCTCCAAAAAATAATCCTGACCAGCTTGATAGCATATGTAAAATTCACAGGCTCCTGCTTGGCATTCTGGGGCCCGGAACTCTCCTCTCATAGGCCGCTGTTGATAGATTTCGCATATTCCGTTGTATTCCCTTCAGAACGTCAAGATGAAGATGGTGCAAACTTTTACGGGAAACTATAAAAACCTCGTTTGGCAGAACATTGTTTAGGCCTGATTGAATAAAGCCAGCTTATATTTCTAAAAAGGTAAGTGATGAATAAATCACCCTTTTCTTTTGGGCGACAACTGTGGTAGACATACGAGACAACCCATCCGTACCCAATAACAACCTCGGTGAGGATCGTGTGATCACCTGTGGAATCGGAAATATTGCTGTTGCCTGTTATATAATAGATACTTGATTATTGAAACTTACTTGTAAAATACTGGTTTTCTGAGTAAAATATCACGGTGAACTCAACGAAGAGAAACAGACAGTAGTTATGGACGTTACAGCAGGTATAAGTGGTAGGATTACTGTTAACTAACTCACAATAATGTGACATATGTAACATAACAACGTAAGAACACTTGGCTTTTGTTCAATGTTAGGTTCACAGCAATTTTCTTTGTAATCTGTGCACGCACACACGTTTTTCTATCAGCATACAAAGAAAGTTAATATACACACACGGTCAGTTACCAAAAATTTTGTTATGAGTAATAAGTATACTTACTGTATTCAATGCGCACATACTTTAGTCAGCTTTAGCACAACAAAGTTGTGTTGCGCCTTTTAACTGAACAAAACTAACTAGAAACTTAAAATTCATAAGGAACCTTGGTCCACTGTATGAATTCAGCTTGCTTTACTCCATTTCCATGTTCCATGTAGCTGTACATTACTTCAACTTTCTAGAATAGTGAGTTATAAATTGATCTCAGAATACCATTTAACTATATTCTGTATTTACTGTATTGTAGCTGATGAGAATGGGCAGCATAATGAGAGCCACGCTGATTACTTCGGATTATTTCCTGATTACTTACATCAGGAAGTATTGAATTGTCGAGGGATGCATGAGATCTTGCAGTCACATAATACAGGAAAAGAGATGCTTTGCGGGGAACATGGACTGTGCAACAAGATACGAACAATGCATCTGAAAAAATTTATCCGCGATAAAAACCTTTTGCAGCATTTGCAAATCGCTGATATTGAAGATGAATTCAAGGATAAATCTGAAATGCGACATCAAATGATGGAATGTGTGGCTCATAATTTGGGAAGACAACTCACGCCGCGATTTCTTCTCGGATTAGCTGTTGATTATGAGCTTCGGTATATCTATGATGCAATGTATGCAGTTTTCAAGTCGGCTTTGAACCAGCATGCTTAGGATGAGTGGTAATTGGTATGTAAGATGTATCAACACCATACCCCTCACTCATATGATGTACCAAAGCACCTTCACCTGCAAAGCCCGCCATAATCAAAACTAGCAAATTTTTGGTTCCCTGTAAGTTAGATAAATGGTCTGGTACTGTATTATGCTCTCAATTTCACAAACTGATATTCTAGATATGACTGTAAATGAGATCCTTCAATTGGATATGGAAAGCCATCGTTTTTATAGCCTTGTATATCTCTACAACATCTGTAGTTTTAATCAGAGGTGTGCAAAGTTTTTAATATACTGTACTAGCAGTGTCATTTATTTTACACATTTTTGCAGGCCAGAGAAAGTAAATCGGTTCCATTCAGTTCATCTTTACGGTTTTAAAAAAAGATTATAATTCAATTTGTATATATTTCACGTCTAGCAGGCAAAAATCTTTTAGTCGGATTGGAGACCCCCATTCTGAATAATGGGAAATAAGATTTAGCGATCGCGAAGTCAAGATTTTTTACTTGAAAAGTATGCAGAAATTATCAACTCGACAAGTCAGTTTTAAAAGAATGATAAAAGGCTTGTTTATTTGAATTTTCTTGAATTAACCTTAACTTTAATCTTTAACCTTAACTTGAAGCTGATACTATCCTACTCTTTCTAATAACTGGGTTTGATTTGTGTTTTTGTAAACTTTTTCCACAGTGCTGTAATTCATTCAAAGTTTCATTGTCGTTAGTAATAACTGTTACTAGTTGGTTAGTAATCATGATCGAGGTAACCTCACTTTCCATATACACCACTACCTATCTAGTGAGTTCCATTCCTGGAACACGCATTGTCACTGGGTCCAACAGCTGTTATCATTATTCCAGGAAAAATAAATTTACATGATTCATTCCTGATTGTATACACCAGGGGTGGCCAACTTCACCTAGTTTGAGAAAGACTAGAAAATTTCTAGTTCTTTACAAAACATGCAAGCATCAATATGTTTTTGCTGCGCGCAATTTCCATCTTTGACATCGGCAGTACTTTTGCAATATCGACTCTGAAATTGCACACGTCATAAAGTTACTTGTTCTGTTGTGCTGCTCCACTAGATGTGTACGGCAGATTTTTTTCTCTACAACTGCTAAAGCATTACTTTTTAATTTATCCGACTTAACTTGATGGAAATTTTTTGGCCACCCCTGGTATACAGTATATAAACATTTCTCTGCTTGGGTTGAGGCAAATGAGCTACATTATTTCATGCTTGTGAAATTAAGGAGCAATAGGCCTGTAATACTTCACCTCACTAATCCTAGTGAACTGAGGTAGTGGTCTAATTTCTTTAAAAGTTAAGGGAAGAGATTTTTTCAAAAACTAGAACAATTGAAAAATCTGTGCCAAAAGTATATAATTTCATTCATCTACTTGTTGAGTATTTTGACTTCCGATATGTGGCCGGAGGAAGCTGCTAGACTCGGGCCATACAGATATATGTTATATTTAATTTTCCTTATACAGTAGACGCCCTTTTTTTATGATTCATTTTTTGTGCACATGAACTACTAAAAATTAGAGGGAATATTGGTCTTTGCCCTTACTTCCTTTCTTCCATGTCTTTACCCCTTTCTTCCTATTTTCAATTGCACTATGAAATATTTAAGTAGACTCTCGTTTTATTGAATATATAGTGTCTAATTTAATAGCTTTAATTTTCTTCCGACAAATAGTTCAAATTACTAATTTTTCATGCTTGCAGATTGGAAATCTTATGCTTTTATAAACTATGCTTACCTTGAACGACCAACTTTACTGTGCCTTCAAAATTTTTGAACCTATGCAAAATTTTGGAGGCTTTCATTATATTTTGTTCGTTTATTACACTTAGTTCTGAAATGAAGTGAAAAATCAAAAATCAAATGTCAATCCTTTTATAATTGTACCAGCCATTTACACTTCCGAACAAATCTTCAGTTCTTATTTTGTCATTAAAGCAGATCGTAATATTGGTACCTTCTGTTTGAACAAAAATATATTTTGATTTTCTCGTTATGTTCTTTCTTTTTATTCTATCTTTCAATACCAACAATGAGATATAGCTGATAATAGTTAACGTAGTGTATACATATGAACACGTGTGAATGGTTAATGTAGTGGTTCTTAAACTGAGGGCCATGGCCCAGTAATGGGCAACGAAGACATTTCCAGTGGGCCACAGAGCTATTTGAACAGACTATGTGCTGTACGGTGCTGTGCGGCTTTTTGATTATAAACCGTTATAACTGCTTATTGTTATGCCCATTCAGTTGTTGAAATTTTTTGACAAAACTTTGCGTGGAAACTGAAAGGTCGTTAAAGCAATGTCAGTTGTTTGACAACAACTGGGCCACATGTCTTTAGTTCGTTCACCCCTGGTTATGCGTCAACTTATGCATTGGGCACAGTGTAACAAAGACTCCACTTTACCATCACCGCATTAAATAGAACTTGTATTATGCATGTTTCTGGTTTATTTGACCATTAAGAATAGTAATAAATTTCTTTGACATTCCGATATGTATAGTAAATTTTGTATAAGTAGTGCAAATACAGGGACGTAGCGGTTCGCCCTAAGCCACAAGTGCAAATGGGCGCCAAAATTGGATTAGAAGTTTGGTTGTTTAACCATTCATACATATAGTATATAGACTGTATATAAAAACTATTGTACTCCAGAGATACTGCATAGTTACTTCATAATAGTTTTTACAACAGTTAATAAATGAAATTAAATGTGGAGGCGCCAAATTCAGGTTCTGGGCGTGGCGCAATTACAGCTTGCTAAGGCCTTTGTAATTGTTATTCATTTCAATAATCCTTTCATAGCCAATTCGTTGCAATTGCTAGGAAATATCTGCGTGCAAATCCCGTACTCGGTCAGCTCGTTTCTTGCAAGATTAAGTTGGTCTGCAGTCATGGGCGGTGTGGGCGTGTGCATCCAGATAATCCAGTGACCTGACAATAAGTTCACATAAATAAAAATAACATAGGAATTACAATAAATTAGGTTATGTGATATCACAGCTTGGAGAAGTCCGGATTATTATAATAATATATGCTACTTGCTGTGTGCTAAGTACTTGCAAGCTGTCTGTTGAAATTGGCATCTCACGATGTGATTACGATATTTATATATCGGCAGTGCTGGATTAACATAGTAGCAAGAGTAACAAATTCTACGGTTACCGCGAGTTAATGTTTATTAACAGGAAAATACGATGCGTGCTTTTAATTTGGGGTCCCACAAATAAACTTTGCTTTCTCGTTCACATTAGCTCGATCCCTGCACGATATACCGCATATTCCACCGTATACGCTAAATCTGTTTTACAATTGCAGTTCTTACCTTCTGATAAGCAAGTTGCACAGGTTAAATAGTTGATATAGTCGGTTAGAATAAGGAATAGTTCATCACCAATAGTGAGGTCTAGTGAATAAACATGAACAGAAAAAAATCAAATTCTACGAATATTAAAATTTGTTGATTTATGTTTTATTGTTACACAATCTCTTTCATCGATGAGTCTTTCATTCCCTTCGTTTCAGTCTAACATTGGCTACCTCGACCTCTAGAATCAGATGACGAAGTTTTGTCAGTTCTGTGCTATAATTGTTTAAACCTTGGTATATGTATCCATCCTTAAATTTAAATTACAGTAAACCATCGCCCTGTCGGCACACGCCCTAACGACTTAAGGTAAATGTACTACCAATCACTCTTTATTCGTGAGACAAATACACGCCCGTGGGCTCACTAAACGGAAAATGGTTGAGCACCTAAATACCTGATTTCTTTGAGAGAT
>QRAM01000319.1:4822-15077 GCA_013436055.1 Halocynthia roretzi
AATGGTCGATGTGAAGTTTATATGGACGGTGGAATAAGAAGTGGAAATGATGTGGCAAAAGCAATTGCTCTTGGTGCTAGAGCTGTGTTTATTGGAAGACCAGCTATATGGGGATTAGCTTGTGATGTGGGAATTTCTATTGAGTTCAGTGGTATACTACGTTCTGATGTTTTAAATATAATGTTTTGTTGAAGGGAGAAAATGGAGTTCGAAAAGTTCTTGAGATATTACGGGATGAATTTGAGATCGCGATGAAATTATTAGGTTTGAATGAGAGAGCAGATATTATTGGATGTTGCTGAATTGTGAAATGATTTAAATGTTTGTTTGAATTTCAGGAGTTAAATCGATCGAGGAACTTCAAAAAACACCAAATCTGGTTGTGCATGAGAGGTAGATGATGAAGTTTTGATGTGTTACCAAGCGGTGTTGAATATTTTATTTTCAGGACTAATATATAACTGATATAACTTTAACCTAACTTTAACCGGCAATACAACACCAATACAACACTGATACAACACTGCACACTGCACATACACTGCACATATACTGCACATATATGACATATATGTCTTATTACATTGAACTATTCATTACAATATACCTTATCCCTTTGTTACTATCACAGCGACACTTTCATTGATGCCCTGTGATTTTAAGTTTTGAAACCAATATTCACTAAATAGCCTATATCGTCTTAATACCAACATGGGACATGTATACTGTACTGGGTACAGTAAAAAAGACATTGAACGGGTAGAGTGGTACAAAATTGATATAAACGTTTTCAGATCGTGGGAATAATTATTATTTTACATAGATACAAATGAATTAATCGATTTCAATATAATCAAGACGATTTACATCTGTGCTATTCAATTTATACCTTATCTACGAGTAGGCTCAAACTCAACGTGACTCAGTTCAGATATACAGAGCACCCTCTCTCGTAATCGGGAGTATTATAAGGTGACTCACATACATGGTACATACATAATGACCTAGCCAAACTAATACTATACAGTTATGTCTCAAAGGGAGACGGCAAAGTTTCGTTATACTTTATAAATTCTGCGCATGAACAGTTAGCAATGCGAGCTATTTTGAAAAATACTACAGGAACAAATGAACCGTTAAACACTCGGACCATAGCGCTGATACTTTCTGCCTTTTGCTGCGGCATATAACTTTGCAGCCTTTTACCAGAAGAGGCGTAGTCTTTCTAAGACGGTCAAAGTAACAAACATTTATTATCTTGTATATATATAATAATAATTATTAGAGGTGTGAGGGATTATATATGGTCACATCATGACTAATAGCCAGCTTCCGTGAAACAATCAATATCTAGATAAATTAGATCGTTAGTCTAAATTTTTGCACAGCTAGCGATGCACCAAAGTAAAACTGTACATCACGATCACTAGCAGAGTATCATTTAGGAAGAGGCATATTCAAAGTAACAAACTTCTTCTATTAAATAGAAGCATGGTAGCTAAGACGGACTAGACAAGAAATGTTTCCAAACCACTCCGCATACCACAATATGAGGTTGATTTAGCATGGAACATTTATTTTAACAATGTACTATCTAAGTATAAATGAACTATCAACAGTAGTACAACGAAGTAGCTATATGGCTTCTGATCCAGTATGAGGCAACTGCCCTGTTCACCAACCCTTAGAGGATGCTCGCTCTGAGATGGTAGCGTACATGAACAGACGCCTATTGAAGTACAGTCTATTTTTACAGATTTCTGGCATAAAAAGTAAAGTATTGTTTTAGTTAACCATCATAGTCATGTGTTCGAACTTAATATGCGTTGACGATTTCGAAAAGTTGGCAGCTACCAAACTGTCTGAAATAGCTTATGGTTATTTCTCTGCTGGTTCTGTACCAAATCGACAGACACTACAGGATAACAGAGAAGCTTTTAAAAGGTATTAAACTGTTTTTACCGAACCGGGCGAACTGTGAGATGAAATATGAATACAGTAGCTTATTGTAATTACAAGTACATCTGTTCTCCGATTTACAGATAGGTTACGCTCTGAGAGTCCATTCGTAAGTCCATATTACCTCAAATTTGCTTTTCAGCACTACCACTAGCATCACCATTCTCTCGCTATTAACAGGCCGTGATGAATGGGACGGGAAATGCAAACGAGACTTGGAAACATATTGATTTGATAATCTGCTGGGTCATCGTCCCCTTAGCAAAATATCTAATTTCATCAATAATTTTATCAGTAACGAAAATTAGATTGACCTAAGTTAACTAGTATGAAAACTCAAATTCAAACTTCCACTGCGAGGGGGGATCTAAATATGATCTAATCACCAAGAATATATTTTTAGATGGAGATTTCGACCACGTGTCCTCCGTGACGTTTCAACTGTTGACCTCTCAACTACAGTTCAGGGTTCAAAGATTCCGTTCCCAATATGTATGTCTCCCACTGCCCTAGGGGAATTAGCCCATGAAACTGCTGAAATCGCATCCTCTACAGGTAAATATTTAACATCCGCTATCTCAAATAGTTGTCAGGTTGTGTGACACTTATATTCAAATTGCAGCCGCTAAATCGGTCGATACTATTTTCACTCTGAGTAATTTAGCGAGTTACTCAATGGAGGAGATTTCACAATTGAATCCGAATTCGAGGAAATGGTGCCAACTGGAATATCTTAAGGTTATTTTTCCTACAAACATTCGTATTTTTATTTACTTGTATTTCTTTATTATTTAGCCCATTACTGGGAACCGAATTTCTCAACCCAATTACGTTTTATGATACAGGATGAACGGCTGTTTAAGCATTCCATGCAACGAGCAGAATCGTGCGGATTTCAAGCGTTTGTACTGACTGTTGATAAAAGTGTTGCAGGAAAGAAAAGACAAAGTAGTGAAATACAAAAGATGAATCTACGGTAATAATGTCACAAAGATTTACATGTAATTGAAAATTATCACTGAAAGAGTTTTAGTAGCTTCACTAACCGCGAGAGTTACCTCTTGCTAATGAAATAAGCTCATTGTAATCATTCAACAAAGCAAAGTACAAAGCGATACTAACGTAAACACGTAGAACATCAGATATACCCTCGTTCTATGCGAGGGTGACTGGCATAAAAAATCGATTTGGTTTTCTTGCAAATCAAATAAATCAACTTTAGGGATGCTTCGTTCTGCTATTCATAAAACATCAAAAACAGTGGAACTAAAATCCTGTTATGGGCCGGACTCTATTCAATAACCGCAGCTTCACGGCAGCCGCATATTCTACACCTCTGATCTAATGTATTCATACCGAAATACGACGAAAAAGCAAAATCACACGTTTACATTTTCATTAATATAAGATCATATTTAACATTATAAAACATAAAAAATACTGTACCTAGAGGTAAACCATGCCAGACAAGTAATTTTCAACCCGTACTGAGATTATGTAATGCAAAACCTGATGCGTATCCGTTCTACAGAGTGGGCAACATGCGACAGACAATACAGCACTTTCACCAAGACAAAAAACAAGTGGAGACGATGGGCAGCATGGTTGCATTCCTGCGGGAAGGACTTACATGGGAACATTATGATTGGATTAAATCACAGACAAGCTTGTCTATTATACTGAAAGGAATATTAACAGGTAGGTAGGATACGATGGGATTCCCCTTGTCCAAAACCACCGTATTATTATTTGCCTGATGTCATATAATAGCTGAGATGGCATTGGAAGCTGTGGAACATGGAGTTGATGGAATTATTGTTTCAAATCACGGAGGAAGACAACTAGACGGTGTTTCTGCTACTGTGAGTATATTGGTTGCATTACATTATATATAAAATATTACACTGTCATTATGTTGATGTTTTTACATACTAGATCGATGCTTTACCTGAAGTAGTGAAAGCAGTAAATGGTCGATGTGAAGTTTATATGGACGGTGGAATACGAAGTGGAAATGATGTGGCAAAAGCAATTGCTCTTGGTGCTAAAGCTGTGTTTATTGGAAGACCAGCTATATGGGGATTAGCTTGTGATGTGAGAATTTCAATCGATTTCAGTGTTATACTACGTTCTGGTGTTATGAATATAATGCTGAAATTTTTTTGTTGAAGGGAGAAAATGGAGTTCGAAAAGTTCTTGAGATATTACGGGATGAATTTGAGATAGCGATGAAATTATTAGGTTTGAATGAGAGAGCAGATACTATTGGATGTTGCTGATGAATTGTGAAATGATTTAAATTTTTGTTTAAATTCCAGGAGTTAAATCGATCGAGGAACTTCAGAAAACACCGAATCTGGTTGTGCATGAGAGGGAGATGATGAAGTTTTGATGTGTTACCGAGCGGTGTTAAAATTAATTTTCAGGGCTAATATATAACTGATATAACTTAATCCACTCATACAACACTGCACAGATATGCCTTATTGCATCAAACTATACATTAAAATATAACCTAAAATTATTATTTTACATGGACACAAATGAATTAATCGATTGAGTATAATTAAAAAGATTTCTATCTGTGTGTTTCGATTCAGACAGGCGTTACCAAGTGGTCCGGAATGGTCCGGTTTGGTCCGGAATGCGGAAACGGTATTAGCTTTCATTTCTTTAAAAACTTCAAACAAGTAGGTTTCTTAATAATATTTTTTTACGCTGTGGCTCCGCATCCAACATTTTTTACATGCATATTCCGCACTGGCCTTATTATCACGATTACCAGTAATACACCCAAGAGAGTGTCAAGTACGAACCAATGCTCCGTAATGTCATTGATCATACTCAAACAACCCATGTACTCTGCCATCACAGTAACAATTTCGAAGTCTGTTCACATACTTGTACAACAAGGTCTCACTTATTGAGGTTAATTGGTGCATACAGAACACCGCGATAAGCAAAAGCCGCACTAAACCGCCTTGGTCCTTGTAAACTTTGCTTTTTTCCAAAATTCTCCGTATTGTCAATTCATTCATCCAGTAATCGAGTCGTATTTTGGTCTTCGTAGCACCAGCTTCATATTTATTAATTATTTCAAGTTCTTCTAATAAAATGACCTTCCTCTTCAGTTTCGAACTAGCAGTGGTAGATTCACATTTTTGTTTACCACTCATTCTTAATAGGGGTTTGTTATAAACTCTATAAATGGTTTGAACAATGTAGAAACACGAGCGAAGGATGCGCACGGGATGACAGCCAGCGAGTAACTGTTGCAGCGATTCCCTACATTTGGCGCGAACTGTTCAGTCTGCGGCGTTGCCCTCAATTTAGCGCGAACATTTTTTTTGGCAACAATACATAATCCGCGAGAAGTGAAATTATGCCGCATATACTTGAAACATGGTCCACGCTGTTGTCATCCGCCGGAAAAACGTCGTCTTGCACGACTGTAGTCGACACTTCGTGGCGGTTGTGTTTTTAAGCGACTTTTATCTGGCTAGCACTTATGTCGATACCGGTAATAGAGTCGAAATAGGGCACGAACATCTCTAAAGATTGCCCTCTTCCACAACCCACATCTATCATTCGTTCGAATTTTTGCTTGTTTGATTCTTCTAGATCAAATATCTTCATGTATTTCATGATTTCATTGCCAACATTCTCCGGATAGATAATATAGTTCTTGTAGTAATACTCAGCTGTGTCGAGGCTCGCGTACGGCTAAATTCTACTCTATCTACTCAAGTGTTAATTATACTAGAATACCCAATTGTTCTTTACTGTACCCGCACTCACTCA
Source organism: Halocynthia roretzi (assembly GCA_013436055.1). NCBI lineage: Eukaryota > Metazoa > Chordata > Ascidiacea > Stolidobranchia > Pyuridae > Halocynthia > Halocynthia roretzi. The sequence goes on from QRAM01000319.1 coordinate 10,583, forward strand.
CTCACTCACTGGATTAAACTGCACGATATTTCAGAATCAAATTGTTCATTACATCCTGTGACAAACATGGTATAATTTCCTATACTCATTTCATAATGAATATCATGTGTCGCGTGGTTCTTTCTCTCACTTTGTCCCTAGCAATACTCGAACATAACTTATCATTTTACAGTAAGCAACAAGAATATTAATTATAAAACGTGCACATCAGTAGTAAACCCGGATACAACCAATTTCCCACATCGTGCGCAGCAAATATTATTCAACTGAATTGTTCTCATTCGCAATGGAAACGCGGCAGTGGTGGCAGTGGTGGCAGTGGCAGAGTGTTTACTCCTAATTTTTCACTAATAGTTACTCAAATACTTGTTGTAAGTAACAATGTCTTTGAGAGGAAGAAGTGAGAAAAGGAAGAAAGTGCATCATAATGTCAGTTAGAAGCTAGACTTAATTAAATTGCCTCCCGTTAAATTTAATTTACCGCATTTTATACTACCTGTAGTTTACAAAGTTATTTAATGTCTGAGTTTGGTAAATGGGAATTGAGGACCAGTTGATGAGTTGGCTTCCGAAAAACACGAGACATAAGACAGGCTTTCTAGCGTTTCAATTACTGATCTGAATTATCTGAATTTGTGTTGAATTAGGGCGCGTTTTATTAGAGTTAAACTGTCTTATAATTACGATGCAAAATTATTCTCGACCTATTTGAAGGCACGTGTACACTCGTATTGATATTGTGCAACTTGTTAGGAAATCTTTCTCACGAGTGCTTACAGTGTCCACCCTTCCTTCCCAACTTCGGTATGCCTAGATCCTAAGACTCAATCCCACCACTGAGGATTGATATTAATCAATCATTAGCAATAGGAAACCTATTTTATCAAATGCTACAACGTTTACTGTTCTACTGCATTACTCCGTCTTCTCTGACTTGTTTTTTATTTATTTAAAGTGATTTTGAACTATATAAACATCATGTCCAACTCTGATCGTGGTAAAACTTACGCGAGCCTCGACACAGCGGAGTATTACTATAAAAATTCTTTTACCTTCCCGGAGAACGTTGGCAATGAAATCATGAAATACATGAAAATATTTGATCCAGAGAAATCAAACAAGCAAAAATTCGAACGAATGATAGATGTGGGTTGTGGAAGTGGGCAATCTTTGGAGATGTTCGTGCCCTATTTCGACTCCATTACCGGCATCGACATAAGCGCTAGCCAGATAAAAGTCGCTGAAAAATACAACCGCCACAAAAATGTCGATTACAGACTCGTGCAAGACGATGTTTTCCCGGTGGACGACAATAGCGTCGATCTTGTAAACTGTGCTTGTTCAGTTCACCTGTTGGATTTTAATAAATTCACGGCCGAATGCAAGCGAGTGTTAAAACCGAAAGGCTGTGCGACATTCTGCTGTGCAATTGACTCGTATGTGGAGCTTATGGTAGATTCAAACGAGCGACCGAAAATAGATATTGACAGAGCATTCAAGCAATTTGTGGACGACTACACGACATTATCCTGTCATGCATTGTGGAAAGACAGATTCAAGTCACTGTACGATCGTGTTAACTTCAGAAAAGAATGGATAACAGATCTATCATTCAGTAAAGAGTATTCTTCACTCAATGATTACAAGAAAAAAAGATATGCAGCGCTGGGAGGATACAGAAAATACATGGAAACAAATCCAAAAGTAGATCCACTCGAAGTACTCGCTAACAAAATCAAAAAGGGGTTCAAGGATGGTCAGCTGAAAGATGATTGGCCAAAAATTCAAATCACGTTTGATGTTCCCATGGTGATTTTCACCAAGGAATAGGTTTTGGCAACACAATATGGACATTGTCTCTACACATGTAACAACGTTCAGCTGTTCAGATCCTTTCTAACACTGACTATGTAGCAATAAGCACTGGATATTTTAGTAATAGAAAATGTTCAACTGCAGATGGGTTTTGACCATAAATTGGCTTTCCATAATAAACTACTAAATTCACGAACAACTCTAATAAGTTATTTAAATGTGAAGTCAGATTGCGCAGGCGCATAAATAGACAAAGAAGAGCAAGGAACTATATTCACATAGCATTTAACGGAGTGCATATGCAACTATCATTAATATGTGTGTCCCGAGCAAGACAAAATCACCAGCTCATACTCGAGCCAGCTATTTAATAGGTTACTAATAACGTCGGGGTCATTGCAGCGATAATGGTGACCTCCAATGAAGTTATAGTAACCTTTTGGGTCCATCATCATCCCGTAAGTGATCATAAGTACTAACATCGTACAAGTTCGCGAATAACATCTAGCTTCAAAAAGATGAAGCACCAAACACTGTCTAGTTTCTAATAATCGTTACGTGATAACAATCCATTATTTGGTAAAAGTAATAAATCAAAATGTCGTCTCAATCAAATATACATATCTAACATTGAATGGTACTGAAGAAACTAATAGACGAGAACTCAGAAATTAACGATCAACTACAGTACTGAACTTTGTACAACTTCATATTTACATCACTTGCCTTGCCTACATCAAGGAATAAAGAGGTCTACTCACAATTTTGGCTCTCCAGTGCTATATCCTCCAGATTGTTTATTGAGTAGTAAAAGATCTTGACATCGATATCTCACGAAGTTGCTGAGGAAGCATGAACTATTCTAAATATCTCTACATGTATATATACCAATCTGATATGTACCTGAAAAAACATAAGAGAACAGTTAGATAAATAACAAAGGAAGAATAGATATCTTATGTTGCTGATTAATGAATCATGTGTATATTGGTTGTTGCTCAATCGTGTTTCACGTTGTTCTATTCTACATAGATAAACTATGAATCGAAGTTTCAAATCTAAACAAGTATTTATAAATGCAGTGTAAATCATATACATGACATTCTACGTACATAAAGTGTGTTTATAAATCGTGGCAATAAAAGACAATGCAATATTTCGTGCTCAGGAATACGAAACATTATTCTACTATCTGTTATAACTCGTTCATTATCATCAAAACGAGTGTATATATTTCAGATACGCTTTAATTCAGAAACGTATAAGTCAGAGAAGATAGAGTAATGCAGTAGAACAGCAACAGTTCTAGCATTCGGGAAAATATGTCTCCGAGATGCCGATGATTAATTATTATTAATCCAGTGGTGGAAATAAGTTGTAAGAACAAGTAGATACCGAAGTTGGGAAGGAAGGGTAGACACTGTAAGCACTCGTGAGAAAGGCTTTGTATTATTGTGCACGATATCAATACGAGTGTACACGTGCCGTCAAATATGTCGCGAATAAACTATACATCGTAATTATAAGTACAGGTTAACTCTGATATACCGCGCCCTGACTTAACGAGAATTCGGGTATAACGCGATGGGTCATTGGACCTTATTTGCCAGTAGTTACACGCTAGAAATCCTGTCTTATCTCTCGTGATTTTTGGTGACCATCATCAACCAGTCCTCAAACCTCACTTACCGAACTTACACATTTAAGAACGTTGTCAACTATACGTATTATCACATGTATTAAAAACCCGTACACTGCAACTACATTATATTGCTCTGCATTTTCTTGCTCAAGTTCAGTTAATATATATATGGTTCACATTACGTTTTATATATTGAAAGATCACGATCCTGATCACTTTATTCCAATGTAATATTCCATCCTCGAGATGACGCAGGTGAGTAATTCTCAAGGCTCAAAGGCTACTGTAGTAAACGATCTACCTCATTTTTGGGGTTTGGAACCATACCTCCAAGAATGAGATAGACCCCATAATTTGTCTCGAAGAGATATTAATAGATCCGGTGCAGGAAGTTAGTTAATTTAGAAACACCACATCCATGCATAAACTAATTCATATCAATTCAATGAAAGTTTCAATATAATATTAGGGGACAAAAGGGCTGGGCTAGGGGGGGGCAGAAGGTACCCTGGGGTCAGGGTGTGTCAAAATTACATCGAAAGTTTTAGCAGTCCAGGACAATCTGGTCAGCGATACGTTTGTACATGGTGGACCTAAGACCTCCCAGACCTCTGTACTCGGGAGACCCGGTGGAACTGAGTTAGGTGTCAGGAATGAACCTACCAATGATATAATTCACTTCATTTCAAATCATAGAACTTCTATATATAAAGCATACTTTACTATGCTGATATAGTTCATATTGACTAGCAAAAGTACAACTGCAGGAAGTACAAATGACATATTGGTCGGTATTAATATGACTCTGTATCGTGTATGGATGAACAGCAGTCTGTCGCACATATTCAAGGTTAGAACTTTGACCTTGAATCTGCTGCCTCATGTGGTGACCTATTTGATTTTCAGGTGTACAAGTCTCATTATCACTCTGGCTGACAGTGATTTCATTCGACAGTTGGGATGGGTGAACGGTGTTAAAAAGATTTGTATTTGTGTAGACAGGTTCACCTGGTAGTATTATATTTGCAGTATCCCGAG
>QRAM01000319.1:16365-38763 GCA_013436055.1 Halocynthia roretzi
GTATGTTGGATGGTTGACCCATTGACCTCATTTAAACTCGAAAGTTTCTCTACAACAAGCCGATCGTCTTCGCAAATAACATGAGCCGGATGTTTGTACAACATATGTGAATCATTTTCACTCTGCTGCCCTCTTGTATCCAGTTGTAGAAACTCTCTACCGCCGTCTCGAGAACTTCTCGATCCGTCATCAGATTCACAAGGCGGTTGCAAGATCTCAGCGCTGCAAACGGCCTCCAGGATTATGTCTCCGCTGGAAACGGTTGCTGTGCCAACGTCACCATGGCAATGAGTATGTTTCATAGAGTGCTCCGTATTGTTGGAATAGTTCGCAATATTTGGTTGAGTCGAGGCAATTGCCGTTTTGGTACTGAAACTCGGCCAAGAAATAGCAGTATCCATAACAGTAGGTGGGAATGCAGTGCCGCTTTTTTCCGTTCCTCCGCAGACCCTCGACCTTTTGGTTTTCTTATGCACTGTTGTTTTGTGATTCCTCAGGTTACTTTGCTGAGCAAAGGTCTTTTTACAAATGTGGCATTCGAAAAGTCTGGAACCCATGTGTATATGTTTGTGATTCCTTAAATTTCCTTTCTGAGTGAACTCTCTTCCGCAAATCTCGCAGCTGAAGGGTTTTTTGCTCGAATGAACGTAAGAATGAGATTTCAAATTGACTTCCTGCGTGAAAGTTTTATCGCAAGTATCGCATTTATACGGTCGTTCGCCGGTGTGCACTCTCAGATGTCGTTTCATGTTGCTTTTGGTAAGAAAATTGCGATCGCAAAACTGACATCGGAATTCTTTGTTCATGGTATGGGTCGTCAAATGTCGAGTTAGTATTTTTTGATGCGAAAACAGTTTGTTGCAGTATTTACATTTATGTGTTTTATCGCCGTGGGTATGTATGTGACTCCGCAGAATCGAAGAACGTGTAAACGCTTTTTCGCAATATTCACACTTGTACTTACGTTCCAGCGGGATTCCGGTGTGTTTGACACTATGAGCAACAAGAACGCTTCGTTCACAGAATCCCAGTCCGCATTCTTCGCACCTGTATGGTTTTTCACCTGTGTGCACCCTCTGGTGACGACTCAGACATGACGAGCTCGAAAAGGCCTTTTTGCAAATTTTACAAACGTTTGGTTTTTTCTCTCTCGTATTGTTTAGGAAAGATCGTTTTTCACAGCCGCGGTCGATGATCAGTTCATGGTTACTTTCGTGCTGTTTCTTATGCCATGTTAACACCTCCTTCTGTTTGAAAATTTTCAGACAAATGTCACACTGGAATGTCTGATTTCGGTGAGATATGACGGTATGCCAATGGAGCATCAAGAGATTTGTGAAAGAAACTGAACACTTCATGCAGCGGTGATTTTTTTTTCTTTTGTGTGTTTTGGAATGTCGTTCGTGATCAACTTCAGTTAAGAATGTCAGTGAACATGATTTACCGTCCAGTTTTTGTCGATATATACCCATGGGTTTGGTTGATTTTTTCTTATTTTTTTGATCCGTATTCTGCCTTTTCCTGCAGACCATGAAATCCTGTAGTGTAATCCGATTATTTTTATATCTCTTCCTTTTCTTGGGTGATAACGAAGCTGATTGTTCCACATGTATATGGAGAACTGGTTTTGGAAATTCATCCTTAATATGTGGTATAGTCTTGTTGTTGTCACACGCTTTGTAGAACACATTAGTTCGATGAATTTTCAAGTGTTTCAATAAAGTTCTTTTTATAATAAATCTTTTACCACACAACTTGCAACTATATCGTTTCTCTTTCGAATGTCCAAGCATGTGTGACGACAGTTCATGAACTTCTGAGAATGTCTCGTGGCAGTTTAAACATCTGTAGGGTCTCCCAGGCATACCAGGATCTGTAACACCATTACTACCCGACATTTTGTTGATGTTTGGTGTAGAAATTACAGGATTGCGTTATCAGACGAACATGAACTAATGTCCTTGTGTTATGTTGGTTTGAATATATTGTTAGTTTCTGTGAAGTTAAAATATTTTTACTGATAGAAGTTTTCAACAAGATCACTTTAGACTTCTGTTTCCTATGCAAGTAACTCTACTTGGGGGACCGCTGGGAACTCATCACCCTGAGGCAGCTATTTGGACCCCAAACAATAGTAGTGTTGTACTCAAACTTAGATGACAATTTTTTTCAATAATGCCATCAACAATCACTGGAAGTCTCGTTCATTAATTTTATCAAGAATCATTGTCAATTTACTCATCAAAATATATCTTTTTCGACCCAAAATACACCTCTTTAAGCCCCACACACCATGGTTTACCAAATTTTTTCGTTTTATATTTTCTTGGGAGTCTAATTCAGCCTATTACTTGACTTTCAAGGGGACTGCTCCTGACCCCCGATCAACCTCTCACGATATTTTCAGGAGTTATTTATGAATGTCTAATGGAACTTTTTGACGGAATTTTGGAGACCCAAAAAATTGATTTTTGGGTGGAATTCCATATTTCACTCGACGTAACAATTTTTAGACATTTTTTCTGGGTAATGTTTCTAGAAATCTTAAGGAATCTCATCATAGCAATCTTGGAGAGCTTGGCAGTGTGCAATATGCCGTAAGGGGTATATTAACGATTATTGCAGCCGCTGAATATACTCCTTGTGCAGCTGAGCACTTTGCGACCAACCTAAACCATATTTCGATATTTAAATTATTAATAAAAAGAGGCATTGATGTAAAGAAGAGGTTGCATCGAGACGTATTCATTTTAAATAGGATATTTACAAAGTAAGGATTATATCCGCCAGCTACAAATATCATACGCGATATACCGTACATATATTATCCATATTTAATACATGTAAGCGTATGTACTCCTACCTACGCGCTAACAAGTGTAAAAGCGCAACTAACCAACCGTGTTGCCAAGTCGGCAAACTTTCGGCAAAAATCGCTTCCTGTGTTACGTTTGCAGTACTATACAATTCATTTGAAAAGTTAACGATTTTCACAGAATGTAGGTTATTGCGTTAGGCACATGGGAGGATTTATTTAATATCAATCAACCCTGTAGCGATCCTAGAAAACCTTAGATAGGAAGTACGGCAGGTATACAATATTCTCAATGGACTGGAAAGCACCGAGGGAACATATTTTCCCACCTTATATGTAAACCAAACTGCCTATTACGGTGAAGGCAGATGTTGACTTGTGAAATAGCAACGAATTCTCCTCCGAACGAGTCGGAATTTCCCAGTACAGCGAGAGTCGGTTGTCAAGGAAACAAGGAATATGTTTGTGAAATATGCAAGAAGTCGTTCACGAGATCTTTCAATTTGAAGCAACACACGCTTTCTCATACCAAGCTTAAATTATTCGAATGTGAAATTTGCGGTAAAACTTTCTCCCTCAAAAGTTCTTTCAGTCATCACCTAGTGACGCATTCCGGCTCAAAACCTTTCAAATGTTCTTTGTGCAATAAAACTTTTACGACTGCGCAAAACTTGACAAGACATAGGTTAATTCACACTGGTGAAAAACCTTACCAATGCGAAGAATGTGGACGAACGTTTTCGCAAAAATCTCATGCTGAAAAGCATTTTGAAACTCATACGTATGAAACAAAGTATTATTGTTCAATTTGTCAGAAAACCTTCAAATCGAAGGTTTATTTGAAATGTCACATAGAGCAAAATCATTCACCGTAAATTATCAAAAGGAAAAAATGAGGTTGCCTGTTTGTATGGAAGTGCATAAATAATAAGCTTGTCTTGTACCCAAGGCCAGGGTAACAGTCTATAATATTCCCCTTGAACTGGACGAACCCATAGCCGGGGTATAAAACAGACTACCCTAACGCTCCCGGACTAGATCTGGGGTTAAAGTGGGTTAGCTTACCACTACTTATTATCTTACAGGGAAGCATGTCCATTTTGCTGATTTTTTAAAATCATTTTCACTATTCAAAATATTGCAATTGATATAAGATCTACAGGGCTTGTTCATCATATATCTAAGAATTAATTCCGACAGATTCCGATGAGGCAAATGGCATTTTTTTGGTAAAATCTTCAATTTTTATTTTTTTAGTCTTCTTCTGTGCTCAACCAATTTGCCTCTTTTGCCCTTTCAAATGTCATTCCCCTGAGATTGCCTTTGTAAAATTGTTTGATTTTATGTCTGCATTCCGAATAATATTTCAAATTCTAACAAAGATTGCAGTTAGTAGGATACACGTGATATTTTTTTTTCTTTGTTAATTCTGCATCATGTCGAGTATTTTAACAGTTTGAATCTACCCATCTGTGATCCCGATTCCTCCCCTGGAATGCTGAGATTCTGAAATGGAAGATTTTCCCTACTCTACTCTATTTATCTGTACTTACATTACTGATTTAATAAGACTTGTGTGATGGAAAGATAGATATATTATAATTAGTTAAGGAGTTAGAGGTGACATGGTAAAATACTTAAAAAGGATAATTAAGTACATTTAAGTACGCGTGAATATTAAGGCGTATGAATTTCACAGGTAATTCGTTTTGAAGAACTTCCAATTGCATAATTAGTATCAGAATGCTTTGTGCTCTCCCCATCAGAAGGCATCTTAACATATCTGCAGAAATGAATTAGATATTTTTGAACCTTGAAAAAGTGACTAGCTAGCGAACAGTTCTTCACAACACCGTTTTTACAAATTCTCACATTGAAATCCGTTATAGTGAACACCATTTGCTACGTTTCATTGAGTTGAATCTTAGATTTACCTTAGTAAGTATACTATACATAATGAACTTACCCATAAGCAATGTACTTCTTCATATTAAACCCATAATGTGCAGTTGTTATTTTACCAGCATATGATCCATTCCTCCACACAGCGTTGCCAGCCAAGAGTGGAATTTCACTAAAATACAGAAAATTGATTTTAAGTTTATATTCCATATTCCTTCAAGCATAGAAGCTGTCAATTGGTTCCTGTACCCATTGAACTTTGAACCAAAGGCCGGCTGGCCGTAAGAGCATTTGGACAATGCCTGGAGGACTGGTAGTGATGGATAAAAAAAGGGCCAAAGGGCTGGTAAAAGTATCACAGAAAACTTGTGTCTTCACCCCAGAAATTCCATGCTAAATATAGGGAAAGGTGTATCCTACTTGTTGTAGGCGAAGGTATTCATGGTTTTGAGATGCAGTACTGTTTAGTTTGATATAATAAACTAATTTATTATTTCAAAGATACTTAATTTTCCAATTTTAACACTCATCATATACTGAAGTACCTACAGCACTTGACCACTCCAATTTTACCAGCTACTTATCCAATACATGAACTTACGAATGAGCTGTAAAACACATGAGCTGTTGCTTCAATGGTTCCTTTGTAAGTTTCATCAATGCTGCCTTCCCGATATAATTTCTTTCGCTGTTCATTTCACAAAGATTAATGAGATTGGCTTCAATCGGATTAACATAATTCAAATAAGTTCCAAGCATTTGATGTTGTCCTGAAGACAGAAAATGAGAAGTGAGTATTATGCAGTAGCAAGAAAAAAAGACTTTGTTAAAGTGTCTTATATTTTAGCACGATTGGGTAAATATTTTAGCTATTGTAGCATTGAATTCAAATAATTTGACCTGCTTCCGCTTCCAGAGATTCCATTGCAAGCAATCCTGCTTTCACCGGTTTGATGTCAGATGAGTTCAATGCATCATAGATCTTTGTAAGGTCATCCATGTCACACTGGATGCCATAAGCAACAGAGGAGAATCTATTTGAACAAAATTCAAAACTTTAACATAGACCATTAGACCTACGTATTTCGTTATTCAGAGCATTTACCTTAACACACAGACTTGCGTACCATTGATTTCCGTCACCGTGGTTTCCATCTCTTTTAGATCATTCACGACGTTTCTATCACTCACAACATCAAGCAAAACCTGACGACTGGAAAAATTAATAAATATTAGTAGGAGAGACCTAAATATTAAAAGCTTGAATGTAATCATAAAGCAGTGGAAGGCGTTGTATATAGTCTATTTGTGGACGCCACTGCATGTGGACTGATGGGCCGACCTAGTAGGTAATGGATACCCAGGCCTTTTTTAATGCCCAATCCTTGGACCAGTGATAAGCAACATTTTTGTGACAATGGACATACATTTTTTCTGAAATTCCTGTGGGGCATTGGTAACCATAATTGGTACTAAGATGCAGCAGTTTACTTTGACCATTTTTCAGCTTTTTATTTTATCAAGTTCACCAAAACATCTCCCAAATGACTTTTTACTTTCATACAAGTATTTTTTTACCTCTTCGGTCCCATCAGACTCAGGAAGGCAACTCGATCTGTCACATCTGCGAATTTACAATTGATCTTGTTATCTTGAAGACATTGAACGACTTGTCTTTTGATAAACTCCTGCATGTTAGAAGGACATTGTATAGAATATCTTCCATCTGAAGAAAATTAGTGAAGGTTGGTCAGGCTTTTACAGCATTTTGATTGCGCAATACACCAGGTTGTAATCGACCTAATTACCTATGTCCTTCCAGACCAATGCAGTTGTCAATATTTTCCCCTGCTTTGTAAGCATGAGAGTTTCAACACAGCTGTTCTCTTCCAATTTTGTGACATCGGATGTAAACAAAAGACGAGCGGCATCGGGTGAAGACAAAGTAAACTTGCTCAAGTGAGAAATATCAAACAATCCAACAGAATCTCGACTTCCTACAACTTCTTTGTGGATCTAAAAATACAGGCTAGGTTGCTGAAACAAAGCAAGCAAGGTGATGTTTTATTTGAAAATGGGAGATTCGAATATTTGGTTTGCATCCACCTATGCCGTTTTATAGTCTGCGTAGTTACTTATCGCGTTTCAGTGCATGTAAGAGTTAGGCGCCAAGAGGTTTGTGGCGTAATTAACAGAGATTATAGTCTCGTGAGCGGCTGTGTAGTGAGTAACAAGGGTATTTCTATTTTTTTTTTGGCCCGCGACACTGAAATAATTCATAATGCGTCCTGTCCATAAAAAAGTTTGGCGACCCCTCTACTATACAATAGCAGTAATGACAATGTACCTGTTCAAACAATTCTTTATCCTGTTTGTCGAAACTACAATGCCTTTCCATCATTTCTTTATATTCATATCGTTCATGCTGCTCATGACCATAGATTCCATAATAGTCGTACTCCAACAGAGGAAATCGTTTTTCCGGGTGATAAAATGCCGGAACCTCCCACCCGTGTGATTCGATCATGTAAGCTCCATTGTCGAGATGAATCTTAATGATAATTATTGACTTACATGAGAAAATACAGATCTTTTATAAATTGTTAGGCCAGAATGAGAAACAGGGAATTTGAAACACAAGGGATTTAATGAAATCCCTGAACATTTCAGCAATAATTTACCTATTAAGAAAGTTAGTATAATACATGATGGTGACTCCTCAACCATATCTAATAATTTGATGTTTAGATTGCTTCACAACGATTACCTTATTCCCTTACCATCCCAAGCGACAATAGTTGGTATAATACATGATAGTGATAGTTCGTATAGTTCTCCTGCCTTCCATCGCTGTTTGGCAAAATGCAATACAATTCTACAAGTGAAGTATCAAAATACAAGAGGAATTACCTTTGTTAACGGTGTAGTTCGTATATTTCTTGCAGCAAGCGGTTGATTAGCCGGATGATGGATACGATAGCGGGAAAGAAAATGTTCGTGGCAAGCCTCAATCAACCATGACTTCTTTCTCGTGGACGAAGTTGAAAATCGGCTGTGAAAGTAACGATAAATATATAATTTCACAATTTTTTGAAAATATGTGAGATGGTATTATTTATGGTGACTGACTGGGGAGGATGTTGGGACCCAAGAGGTTACTATAACTCCTGTGGAGGTCATTATCATCGCTAGAGCGACCCAGCTTGTCACTACCCTTCTTAACAGCTGGGCTGGTGATTGTGTCTTGCTCAAGGGCAAGGAGATGGTTCTGGTGAGGTTCGAACCCACAATCTCTCGATTGTGAGACGTGTTCGCTTCTGTTGAACCCACTCTCCCGTCCCAGGTTAGTATTTATATAAGAGCTAGTTTAGATATTAGGTTAGGCTAAGAGTAGATAGAGATATTTTACTTGACGTCACAGAATTTCATGTCAATTTCGGGTTCCCCGTGCAGCACCCAGTGTGCGAGTTGTTCTCCAGCACCACCACCCTGAAAATTTAATGAAGCCGATTGAAATAAATTCATCAGTGCATCAGTAACATTTGACTGATTCCTTCTAAACTGATAGATAGACTGCTAAAGAGAAGGAATACCGTCATCATTCCACCACTGTTGAATCCGCTGCCGAAGAAAAAACCTCGGACTTCGGGAGATTCACCGACTATTGGATTTCCATCCGGTGTAAATGTTTCTGAGGAGAAAAAAAGGAATATTCTTTAAGGCCCAAAATTTTAAAATAATAGTGAAAACTAGCACCCCTCCCACCTCCCCCACCGAAAATTTAACAATGTTCGAACATTTTACAGTTTTTCAACACAAAGGAGCAACTGGACGTTGTCATGTAACATATGACAGTATTTATCTCACTAATTATAGCCATACTGTCCTTATGTTATCCTCATCGATGAATTGCATATTGCCTATTAATAGCATGATTTCCTGTTTGAAGATACTGCCAATTTAGTTTGCATATTATACATGGGTATAGAGCTTTCTCAGTTATCTGGACAGCGGTATATGTCTCAGATTGCGCAAGAGTCTTATCCACAGCAATACTAAATTGAAACTGATTCCAATATTTATAATGAATGGCAGGGATTGTTACCTTAGAAATGCCCGGGCATAAATAATTATATCAATAGAAAATATACCTGGACCACAAACAGTCGATCTTATTCCTACATTTGCAATCTCTGGCACGAGAGCAATAGCTGCATTCATGTGTGGTTCAAACCTCTCCCAATCAAGATCGTACAGTCCAAACGAAAAATCTTTCTCGACCTGCGAAAAATATAAGATGCCTTGAGCACAAAAAATCATTGATATTTTCATTAAGAGTTTCATTCCCTCTATGAGATTCATGTCATTATTTTTAATAGAAAATCTGGCAATGAATGAGAGTACAGTAATATATCGAGTTACATCATTAATTGGTTCCAGAAGTAGCGACGTTAGCCAGACCCAATGCCTTGAGAATGAAAAATGTAGCTAAATTTGTGAGATATTATATTCGCAGTTCGACTGTGGTCATAGTGAAAAAAATACACGTGGATAGTGAAAACCGCGCTCGCTGTGTAAAGGACGTTTGTGATTCGCAGCATGTCATAAACACTTTGTTTATTATCCCTCCAGCAGAACTTAGAGAATTAGAGTCTTGATGCTTTGTTAACAGTAAAAATAAACATCAAAGCTTATGGTTCACATCGCGTAATTAAATTTGAAACGTTAACATCAGGGTCTGGGAACGGATTCATTCACTTTCCATTATTTCTAATGTGGAAAACTGATTCTGACTTCCAACAATCAAGAGTTCAACGACCTGGAACAGATTAAGTAAGAAATATGAGGCTTACAATATCTACAAGCTCAGGGTCACGTTCATATCCTCCAAACAACAGCGCATCTCCCTGACGTTTGTGATATACTCCGCCTTCAACATCACGAATGTGAGGAACTTTTTCAATGCCTGGTATGCCTGGAAATAGTGATATTGCATTGAGCAAAGGTCTGTAAATCTAATTCACTTTTGCCATACTTTGAGTCACAACATAAGCATGCTTGTACGTGGCATGCGGTACATCCAGACCAACCATCTAAAAAACAAAAAAATGAACATTGGAATCAGGCTAGTTGAGACATATAAGTATCAGGAATACTTATGCCTATAGCAACCTCTTTTGCAACCATTTTTGTAGTCAGAGTGCCCATATTCTGGCTTATATCATATATTTTAAAATGCGATGTGTGTTACGTTTAGCTGTTTCACTGTTCATGGCGTGCTGGATTCTCATGACCAAGTTCAGTTAATAAATACTATTCATCACCAACTATACCTCTCAAGGTGAGACGAGAATTGTAAAAAACTTGATAAATCCTTCTTATTATAGGATTTTGACTTTTAATGCTTGCTTGTAAGATCAATGTAAAAATAAGAATTGTTTTTGATTTTGCCTATAATATAAGCGAATCATGCATCAGTATATCAGGATCAGTTATCGTTGTATTTTCCACTACTACTTTCCACTACTATAAAATCCTTCTCCCTATATTATTACCTTAGCAATGTAAGGAGCCCAAGCACCGGTACAGTTGATCACATTATTTGTTTTAACCGTCCCACGATTGGTTTTAACTCCGACAACTCGCTTGGATCCGAAATCATCTTGATCGGTCAGAACGTTCTCAACTTCGCAATTTTCATAAATCTAAAATATTGTAAAATTAGGACTTCTGGAATAATATCTACGGCATTCTGTAATTATATCAGTTAAATTAATTAAATAGGTTACTTCATAACAATAAATTATTCAATTTCTATAATAGTATGTTACAAGGAGAGTCTGCATCATAGGGTTCACAGAGGTAACAATTTTATAAAACATTTGGAATCTTCACCTTTGCTCCGTACTTTGTTGCTGCCTTTATATAACCAGTACAGAGCGTAGCTGGATCAAGAGAGCCATCTTGTGGTGAGTAAACACCACCAACGAGACCGTCTGTATTCATGAGCGGATGAAGACTCGATATTTCGCTCGGTGTTACCATATGTGACTCAGTTCCATAATCACGACCAATCTGGATGAAATATTTTGTATTAAACCTTAATAAACCCCACATTGGACCAATACAGTGGACAATCTATCATAAAGAAAAATTAAGAGTGAACAGTGTGTTACTGCTACCACAGCCTCGTTTCCAGTGCAACTGAGGTTTAGCACAAACATAAACAAATCTGCACGCGAGTTGCTAGACAAATGGCGCAAAGCTCAAATTTCATGAAATTTAGTAAATCGGGGCCTGAAGAACTGCTTTTAAATAGGATGAACAAGGATTAACTGTACTATTTGGAAAAATATCATGCTTACCAAACTGATTTGTTCCAATGCATCAAGATGAGTTTGACTTTTCGTGACAAATATTGCACCTGTTTGAATCCATCCAGCATCAAAACCGGTTTCTTCCGGTAATATCCGGCTCAGCAATTCCCTCGTGTGTCGTTGCATGTGGATCTGTGACGAATGATATCTCAGATTCCATAGTATGCCTTGAAGTAAAATACCAATAATGAAAACTTAGTCAAAATATACAAATCTCTGGACCATATTGCATTATTCTCGCGGTCAAGCACAGTGAAGCGCAACATGGTTCAGAGATTTTTTGGTGGACTACAGAAAGAATAATTGAGAATTGGGTTTTACCGATATTTGAACTGACAATTGTGGTCCTATGCTTCATTTTTTCGAGTTTCCACAGCAAAATATCAGTATTAAATTTTTTTTGCAAGTGTGAGTTTCACAACCCAACTGTGAGAGCCTGAACATGATTTTCCGGGTCGAAAAAGGGGATTTTCAAGGCATAAAATGTGCACAATTACCCTTGAATTTGACAACACAACTTTATAGGTCTGTGAGGTCCAAAGAGGGAATACACACATAGTACATACACTGTATTTCCGTCTCATAAGACGCTACCAGTGGTAAGACGTACCCTATAACTACCTAGGTATTTTTTTGGAACCTTACACGGTAATTTTTCAGGAAACAAAAATGCTTCTTATGAGACAGGAAATTCGATATACGAATTTTGCTTTTATGGAGTAGCAATTATGGTGACCGATGGTCCACAGAACATGTATATATGGCGGAGAAAGATTTTGAAAAATAACAATTAATCATGAGCCTTCTGATGTGGAAACTATTTATTCCCTGGTCGGCAATTCATACAGGTTTTTATTTGTATATCCGAGTGTTTGATTCGATACTCGGAATAAATAACAATTAATCATGAGCCTTCTACTCTGAATTTTGCAACAGGGTGTAAATAACAAAAATTTGCACTTTGATAAGTTCATGTTTACTTTGTACAGCGCTGAGGTCTAAGCTAATGAAATCTCACCGGGTGGTAACGGTTCAACATTATTTACCCAGTGTGCGAGTTGTTCTCCAGCACCACCACCCTGAAAATTTAATGAAGCCGGTAATAATCGACTTTTCCAGCATAATGACTTTGCCTGCATTCATTTTTGCGAGATGATAAGCTGTACTGCATCCTAGACTGCCACCCCCAATTACTACGACATCAGCTGATTCTTAAAAAACAAAGACACAGATAGATTTGTCGCTCTGAAGATTTGCACAATGGTCTGTTGCAGACGCTGAAGTGTCATGGTCAATTTTTTAAAATAGGGGTCCTCATCGCTACCCCAGATTCCTTTTTTGATTAATTTTAGTCTGCAGCTCAGCAGCCTTCTGCAGGAACTAGTATTAAATAAATCAGCTTAGTATCAGTATTATTACCTTAGCAATCTAAGGAGCCCCAGTTGATCACATTGTTTGTTACCAAGTGCATGTTAAACCATTGCACGGCATCTTCTGTATATAACCAAGAATGAACCTCGTGACTTATATTCTATGACATAATGAATAAACAGTAAAAATTCTGTACCGAAATCCTGATCGATGCTATAAAAGGTAAGTAAACAAGGTTATAAATTATCTAATTAACATTAAACTCTCTGATAATATTTTTACTGATTATCTACTTTCCAGTAACCCGGTAAAATTGCGCTTCGATTAAGAATTATCAGATTTACAATCTAGTATTAGGAACTCATAAATGAAGGAGCAAACTTTATTGCACTCTCTACAGCTGTTCATCACTTTTACCTGGTAAATTCCCAGAGCTGTCTGTCACTTTCTTCTGCCCGTCTCTATGGAATGAAACAGTATACGGAACATCATGTACTGGACCTTCAGTGTCTTTGCCAGTCGAACATTGCGTGGAGCTTTGAAAAGATCGTGCAAAACGACTGAAATCCAAATGTTTTATCGATGTAAAACTTCGGAAATTACGCAACAAATACGCCATACTCAAAACAGAAACTGGGTACAGCTAAAAACAAATACGAATTACACTGCAGCGTTCGATTCTAGAGATGGGATGGGACAGGTTAGGAACCACTTACCTTATAGAAACATTAAGATTATAATATTTAGAATTCTCTTAATCACACTCACTCACTAGTGAGAAGGTGCAGTCCAGCGACACTTTATCTGCTATTATGAACTATAAGAACAAAATGGGATATTCTGATTTCAAGTATACAGTTGGGGTTAGGCTTACATCATTGCATAGCTGTATAGCAATTAGTAAAGTCCTCATACTTTCTGGGGCCCCACGTTTCAGCATTAGTAGGTAAGGCTTGGTGTACATTTCTTTACCTTTGCTGCTCTCTGCAGAGCAACAAAACGAGAAAAGGAATTAGTTCGACAATACAACATTAGCTAATCATTACAGCAATACAATCATTCCTCCTCCTTTCATTTTACCTAACTTTATATATTTACTCTCTCTCTCATTCGACTGATGATGACCCCCCCCCTTTTTAAACATGGTAACTGAGTTTATCATGTGGAGCTAGTTCTCCCTGTATCACAACAGTGACTCAATCACACAGTTTCACAAGCTTTGTATTCAGAATTAAATTAAATCAACATAAACACTAGACTCCTATAATCTTGAGACAATGTAAATATAATATGTTGAACCTTATGTATTCAAAATTGAAGTCTTAACATACAGCATATCATCTCAATATAAACACTAAACACCCATAGTCTTCGGAATATGCAAATATACTATCATAAAACATAATAGAAAGCATTCCAGAAATCTCTACAGATATCCTGGTACACTTCTGGTATGTTTGCAAAGTAATTCCTATTCTCTGCCGACTAAATTCACAGTAAGTTACTGGGCGCACAAATAATGAATACATAAATAACATATCGATGAACTATCGATTCCAACGCCTATCAATATCATACACACAGTGCAGTAGCATTATGTTCTAGATCGTGCTAATTATGCAAAGTACATATCATATCATTTCCTGTACACATGTGACAATTGTTATATCCTGTCACGTATCGCTGTTCAGATCTCTTCTCACAGTGACTATGTAGCAATAAGCGCTGGTTATATTAGTAGTAGGAAATGTTTCACTGCAGTTAAGTTTTGGCCATAAATTGGCTTTCCATAATAAACTAACCAATTCAAGATAAAGTGGAATCAGTTATAAAGATGTGGAGTCACACCACACAGTCGCAAGGAATATTTATGACTTAATATCTAATCGTTCTCAACGTGTTTCCGTATTACTCCCTTAACAACCCCAGACGCTTGATCATTACAGAAAACAAAAGAACAAAAAATCAACCACATATTTACAAATTTTCATACAACTTTAATGAGAACACTGAGCCTCGTGCTGAGAAACTAATAGTCATTTGTCATTGCAACTCGAAGCTAGTAGGTAAATCTAGATTCTAAAAAACCTTACTTAAACAGAAGAAACACCTAGAAACTATTTTCCGAATTTCTCCCTTGGGAAAATTTCCCTTCCAGGAATTTTAAATTCTTCCTTTAGTGAACCAAGTGGCTCCGGTTGAGAACCACTGAATTCTAACCACAGCAAGAGTTCGCCTCTATGCCAGCATCAATAATACATTTTCTAAATGAATAAAAGTGGATGTGGGTTTGCCGTTTTTTAGACAATGCAAAACCAAACTGTTCAACCGATTCGGCCAATTTTTTTCAAGGCCGTGGTGGTTTTATATTTCCGGGAAAGTCGAACAAATGTAACTAATTATTCGTAGTTTCAAATTTCTCGATATCACTGTGTTATGACTGTAAGCGCTGGTCTATCTGTTTGTTCGTTGACTCCTTATTTGTGGACTCAGCCTTACTATCACAATTCCTAGAATTGCTTATTCTTCAATCTGGTAGCTGAGCAGTAATTACAATATCAGTATCTTGACTGAGTTTATTTGTATGCACACAATTTAACCACATGCAAGCGGTATTTTGAAGTGACATATGTGTTTGAACACAATTTAACCGCATGGAAGCGGTATATTGAAGTGCCATACCTTACAGTGTACGTCTAAAACATATGCATTTCAACTCCAGCTTAAGGGCACACCAGATATAATCTATTCGTCGTGACTGTAAGGATACGACTTATTTAATTATCCTGATATTATAAGTGTCTAACGAGAAGTATCGTTAAATTTGTATTGGCTCTGGGCCATAGTTAGGCTTATTATCGTCTTGTTTGTTTAAAGGCTTACATGAGATCTTCGACCACAGTTTCGGCTTGGAGCACGCCTTATAAGCTTGAACAATATATATCGGACTTACCTTGGTGTTATGATAGGATGTAACTTGAACTTGAATCTTGAATCACGCAAGGGACCAATAGTCTTCAGTTGAAACACGAAACAATCTTCTAAAGCTTAAGCAATACATAGCTAACATCTAAAAATGATTATGGTCATCAATTCATATGAAAACAGTTTAGATTTTCAATAAATTATTTGTAGAAACATTGTATAAAAGCTGTTCAAGAAGCTTACACAATAACACTCGTGTTACCAGCGGTTAATAAATGTATATGAAACAACATAGGGGTCAATGAATACCATTACGAGAATATTTCAGGAACCAATACTTTTGGTGTATACTTATAAAGATTGGGAATTAATATGCCAATAATTTCAAAGGATACATAAATGAATGCATTTCATATAATTTTACAGTTCTACTTGCAATAGGCAAGATTGAGAAGTTATTTTATTAGCCCAACTGATACAATAATGAGATAGAAGCTGTTCGAGTAATTCTATCTCGTCTAAAAATTCCAGTTTTTCGATTCGCTGTACATCGCTTTGAGGCAAAAATGAGTAAGCTGACCACATGGTGATACACTCTACTTTCTGCCAACCGCTGTCAAGAAATCTATGACGTTGGGTTTCGACGCTGATGCACATGTCGACCCCTGGAAGGTCACACTCCCTGTTTGACAAATTTTGGATCATGACTTGTCCAAATTTATCGTTCATGTTAACTTGTTCGTAGTTAACGAACATGCAGTCGCTGAACGCTTCAGCAATCCATCTAATGATGGTGTTTGACTTCTCGGAAGGTATATAAACGAGAACGCATTCACTTATGAAAAGCGTGCTTAACGAAAAGTCAATATTCGCACAGTTTAACTGAGCTTTCAAACCCTCTAGTTCTCGCAAATCACACGGAAGAAGGCAATACCGATTGGAAATGATGCTACCGCCTTCAAACTCCACTAAATTATCGTTATTTTTTAGTACGTTAAGTAAAAGCGGTTTCGATTGGATCGCCTGCGATTTCTTGGTCGTGATCGCAGAAAAATCAATTTCAACATAGCGGACAGGAGCAATGTTCGCTTCTTGCAATCTCCAGTACGTAGTGTCCAGTCCAGCACCCAAACTAACCACCTGGCAATTCCTATTTGTGGCCGAGATGAACTTTTTGACCAGTTGCCAAACCGATTCGGTTCTTGCATAATAACCCCGGTTTATTTCGGGGGCTTTTTTGCTTCCCGCCGACTTCACCATGTGGGTAATAAACGGGTCACTCCAGTAGCCCTTCTGTACTGCGTACCTTTTACACATAGAGGCATCATTACATGTCGCCTGAACTGCAAAATCAGATCCTGACGCCATCCTTACTGTTATGAAGAATCTAGTAGTGTATGTAACCTGAAAAAAAAGGCTTGCATGAAATTTCTCTCGTTTTCGCAGTTTCGTTTACTTCTAAAGACTTTGTACTTTGCAATTGTAGGATAATTCTTAGGATACAGGAACCGTGATTCGAGCAGTGTTCAATCATGCATAGAAACTCTCTCTTTTTTCAAATGAACTCAGTTGACGGGAGTTTCGATTCAATAATCCGTTGTCCGAAGTTTGTACTCTTCTCTTGTAGTGTCTCAGCAACAGAGAATCTCTGGTCTACTATCTGATATCCTTGTCGGTCAATAATATCAGGAACACAGTGGAATTCCTCCTAGTAATAATAATGAAAATTCTAACTAGAATAAGATCTACTTAAAGCATTCTAAAATGAAACAAGTAAAGCAATTTTTTTACGATTTGTCAGCTAAATTACATATATTGAACGGTTTTTGGCAGAGAATATCGAAGACTATCTATGCAAAAGTCAAAATGCAAGCAGATATATATATATATTGCATGCAACAGTTTGCCGAATTGAAAGGTGACGAGAAATTACATAAACATATGCTTGAATGAATTTTTTTGTAATAGTGAAAAGAATTAACTAGAAATCCACTAGCAAGTGCTGAATGACATCCATAAGAAAGATCCATTTAATAGATATCAAAAAGTCTTCATGGTTCAGTGGTGTGATGTTAGTAAAAATAAGGGAACTACAGACATAGAAATTGTCCAGTACTTGCTTGTAAACCTGAATTATTTCTCATACATAGGCATAGAAAGCAAAGGTGAGGGGCAAACCTTGAGATTTTTGCGGAATAGTTTGCCTACCCTGTAAAAAGGACTAATATAATGGTTAAACAAGTTTTATCCTTATAAGTTTTATCTCGTGCTGTTTCAGACTACATCTTCTGGGTTATCGGCAAACAAAAAATGTTGCACAAGTACACACGATAGCTAAAAATTGCGCAATCATTCAAACACAGTCGTCATTTTTAGGGGAATGAACGTACAAACATGTAGTATAATTTATTTTTGTCATACGAATTCGTCACTTGACAGTATAACAGTATCTAAGATATTTTTCAATGTTTAGAAGAGCTCATTCACCGACCAACTCGCTTTAGGACCGGGTTGCTGGAACGGAACCTGGTCGTTAAGTCTTGAGTACCTGTATACAAATTCTAGCAGGACAGTTATATCACATTCAGGACTGAGAAAGTTCAATTCAATCCAAAGGAAATTTATTTCCTTTCAATTTTATCCTCAAGAATTTTTCCGGGTATTAGGATTTCGATGTTCCTACTTGCATATTATTGTCTTTTTGGGGAAGGGAAGCGTTGGGGTCGATCATGGATGAAGAGAACCCAAGCCCCAATCCTCTCTGGGTGTGGGTAGTTATCCTCGCTTGCTGATATTGCAAATCCAAGTTCTGGAACACCTCCTGCTGTTTTTTAATGATTTCGCTCGCCTTTTCCGACACATTTTTATCAATTTGGTTTTGTTTAATCCCCATGAGTTTCGCGAATTTTTCGTTAGATCTATCGTCCCCGAATTTCACCCCGCTCCAAATGGCCGTTTTCACAGACGCCTCTGCGTTACCCATAGCGGACTCCGAGCTATTGGACCCATCGTCATTTTTAGCCCAAAGCTTTTTTCGCTTTGCGACTTGGTTCGCGTAGTTCAAAGGGTTAACTGCAAGAGCATTGTAATACGACGGAAGCGCAATGCCCGTCTCAGCCAAAGCTTTGGCCTGCAATGCCGCGACTTGTGCCGACACTTGGATCGATATTTCTTTATTGACGACACTGGATGTGCTCCGGTCATGGCTAGCAGTAACCATTTGCGCCGCGCGGTGCAGAGCATCTTTCACTTTATCGTTTGCAGATTTCGAAGCAAGCCTTTCAATTCCTTTACGATCGTGCTCCTCTTTATATTTCATTACTTCTTTCGCTTTCTCCAATCTCCTTGCTAGTTTTTCCTGGGCATCCATGGCACGGTCTTTACCGAATTTATACGGCGGGGGCGACTTACTTCTATGCCGGTGATGGCGTGACCGGTGCATCGGGGATCTGCGCGAGTGTTTTCTCGACTTGGATCCAGATCTGGACCGCGAACTTCTTCTGTGTCTTCGATGGCTGTGTGACGGGGATGAGGAACGGCGATGATGGGAGCCGTGACGATGTGACCTTGAGGAATGATGAGGACGTGAATCTCGTGATGATGAATGGCGATTGTGCCTTTGAAAAAAAAATATTCGAATTGGGAATATACCATATATATACCATATACCATATATATACATGTACTGTTAGGTCCATATACCATTATACATGTACTGTTAGGTCCATATACCATATATATACATGTACTGTTAGGTCCATATACCATATATATACATGTACTGTTAGGTCCATATACCATATATATACATGTTAGCAATGCCGGATTAAGACTCTTCGAGGCCATAAGCACTAAAAATATTTGGTGGTGCGTTTGCAATTCAAAATATAAACAATAATGAACTGCGAGCACAGTGTAGTTTATTTTACAGGATGAACATGATGATACAGGAGAGAACGTTTTATTAATATTTCATTCAATTCTGAGAATGGAATTTAACTAATTTTAATAATTTGAATAGTAAATTTGACTATGAAAATTTCTGATGTGCTCCTCCTTCCCTTGATGCCCTGAGCACATGCTTATTTTGCCTATAGGGTTAACCCACAACTGACTGTCAGTTTTGACTTATGAGGTACATACATCCTATACAGTGTACATATATAAATCGGGAAACAGAGAGAATTTAAACATTACAATCCCTAGCAATTGCATAGGTCAAGTCCTTGCAGCACAGCAAATAGTAGTTAATAGTATGTTCCTTCCAAAAACTCGGTTCGGTTAGGTTAGGGAGCAGGGTTTACCGAGGGATAGGCTATGGGTTAATCGACACCAATCCTATCCTTCACACAGATACACATTGTACATGTCAGAATCACATCATGTACATGGCAAACAATGAAGGGCCTTTTAACTGGGAATTAAGCAGTAATAGAAGGGTAATTTCCGTGTATACATTACTGAGATGACTTTCACTTGACTTGGAATGACCATAGAGCTCCGGGAGGATTAGTTATAAACTTATAGTATATCACAAATCACAAAAATCACTGATATGGGTGATGTCATAACATCAATTCGATGCTGGAAGGGTGAAACACATATTTAACACATAACACATAAATTACAAAACACAGGAACAGTCGCAATTTGAGTCTCAATTTTACCTGTGAGGAGATCTTGATTTTTTCCGTGGATGTCGTCCTTCACTACCTTGTCTGTCAGGATTCTTTGCGGGGGATGTTTCCTCGGAATCAGCGCTATCCGATCCACTGCTACTTCCTCTTGCAGCATTTTCACGCTTTTTCCTTCTTTCTTGGTCTTCGGTTCCACTTTGTCCATGCAGTGATGATGTTGGTCTTGAAATGACATCTCTGTTCATCGGTTGTCTGTCGTTTGATGTTGTTCCTCCATTTCCAGGCGAGGATTGTCCTCTTTGAACTCCGTGAAGAGTATCCATTGCTTCGTACACAGGATTTTCGTTATTTTCAGAATCCATTATCAGAAGTGAAAAACGATTTTTTTACCTTCGGAAAACTTACCGGAAAAACCTCGCTTTAATCGGAAATATCACAGAAGTCGCAAAATACGATTACTTAGCTGCTGTTATAACAAAAACGTGGTGTATTCATTAGTTTTTGAATTACATTCAAAATAAAACAGAAAAAATCCCGAACTCGAGTCACCATTAATAGTAACAGCGAATTTATCACTGTGGCTAAATTTCAGTCGCCACTATTAGATAGGATCTGCAAGGGGTGAAACGCTGATGTCCAACATATGAAATATTCGCTTTGAATTATAATTATTATGATTTATGGATTATTATATTAATTTAAATTATATATGCAAAGTTTGAAGCAAGCCGAAAAAGATTTTACGTCGGAACTTAGGCTCAGGTAATTTAATATATTGCAATGTATTAGGAATGGAGACAGAGTAACTCTGGTTTTGGAACATTTAGTCACTAGAGGCTGCTCTCACACTGTGTCGCTTGCTAAACTAGAACTGCGGCAAAAATTATTCTAGTCAATTATAATTGACTGAATAAATATTCACTACCATTGTCCCAAACTCCTTAACAAATTCTCACAGGCATTAGGAAAGTCCTGTGGTATGATTCTTGGCAAATAGTGTCTCGTGCACCGAATATTATTACAAAATCTTGAACAATTTCATGAATTTCTTCTCTGTCCAAACAGGCAACCCAACGTCACCCCAATTCTTATTCAGCAGTACCCCACTCGATCTATACACCATTTGAATTATATAACATGATGTATAGAATATTACATAATGTAATATGAAAAATAGACCGAGGGACATTCCTAAGGAAGAATAAGAAAGTTGACGAGAGCCGGTTACTTAATCGGAAACTCTATGTAATACATTCTTTATTATTAAGGTACTTTCTTCTACAGTGTACAGATACTGGTTTAGTTAATAGTAAATAACTCGGCCATGTAAGAAGATCAGCAAGGAATATATCATCAACTCCAAATATAACTAGTTACCTATAAAATTATATTCCGAATAACTGCCCTGTTCAAAACTTTGTGACATTGCATTGCAAGCAGTCACAAACCATCATCCAACCCCCCATAACACCGGTTGGTATCGAAGAAGATTAAATCGCTGCTGTTCTGAGTAAATCTGCCTGTAGTTAACAGAACAAATGAATTTGAATTCCCAAGTGTTTTAATTCAAGCGGGTACGATACACAATATTAACCTAAAAACGATTAACCTACAAAAAATATAATAAATAATAAACATACAGGGTCTTCACAGAGACCAAATGACAGAGATAAAAAACCGCCTGATAACTAATAAAACAACTTGCCAGACAAACCAAACCACTCAGAAAGAAATTCTGGCCACGGGGAAATTTCTCTCAACTCGACCACGCAGGGTACTGGAGTGGAGCCTATCTAAAAATCAAAAAGATAATAAAAAGTATTTTCCGGCTGCATTTTTAAAAATCACATTTTTTTGATAATTTCCATAGATATTTTTCCATTTATTATCTTATTGACTTACTTATTTAATTCACGTTAAATTTTTAGTGAATTAATCCATTTTCTTAATGTTTTGGACATATTTGCATATTTAGAATTAATGGAATAACATTAGTTAGTTCACAAAGTAAGGTGATTCAAAGTTTTCTAAGGAATAATTTGCATCTTGACAGCCGGAAAATACAGCAGAAATAGCAGTAGAGAATTACAGTAGTCGGTGGTGACAGTGAGAGATCGAGCTATGGCACCCAAATGGGTACTGGGATACATATTAAACCATTAACATAAGTTCAGGGGATTTACTTGAAGGTGTACATTGGACAAAGAAAAGGGAGAGCTAAAGAGCAATATATTATATTAAACCATTGTTATGGGTCTTTACACTAAAGGGTGGAAAGGGAAAACCATTAAATGCCATGTCACCACCATATAATAAATACAACAAATATGGACCTGCTACTTGAACGATGAACAAAAAAATAATATCAGTA
>QRAM01000319.1:41892-61337 GCA_013436055.1 Halocynthia roretzi
AAAATTGAAAAGCAACATGGCAACATAGAATAATAGGATTTTAATTCATAAAAACCAATTCAACATAACCCTCCAAGGTTGCAGTCACTTATTTGACTCTTCTTTCTTGTGGTGGTTGCTCTCCTCTTCATCTGCCGCAATTTTTCTACTGGGCTGCGGCCTTACAAAAAATTGAAAAGCAACAAAGTGATTACGTATAAGGTCATAGTGAGATAAATTATGGAGTGTTGGGGTGCCTTCATTTCTTTACATTCTATTTTTTATAACAGAGGTCCTTAGTCTGGGGGAGGTCTGGGGTCTTTCATTTAATACCAACCTTGTATTGTGTTGTCATAGCCATCACAGGTCCTTGCTCTGTAAGGCAAGCATGAAAAATTATGCATACAAAAAAATACAGCGAAAAGCAACCGGGCCCGGTGCACAATACAATCATTCATACAACATAGAATCACACACACACACACACACAAGAAAATATACAAGTAAAGAATAATATTAAACTAATGTATCTAATCTACAATAACGCGTACTACTAACTAACTAACAGATCTCTCACTAAGACAGCAAAGCAACCTTCCTCTGAGCAGAGTCTATAACAGTGTGAAAGGAAGCTACCAGCTACCTTTAAACAACGCAACGTTCTTCCAACGAACGTTTTGACACGTTGCTTAATTGCTTTGTTCCAATCAATCGTTTTGATTTGTAAGAAAAAGGTGATTGAGGATTTAGTGATTATAATTGAACATTGAAATCGGGGGAAAGGAACGATAAATAGCGCGAATGATGATGTGAAACACGTGATAAGAATTTCGATGTAACTGATTATAATAACATTTAACATAATATTTTTCTCTGCTACGCGTTTTATCGCTAAATACTATTCTGTGGACACAGTGACGTAGGGCAAGGCATGCACATTACGCTCCATAGCGATGCATACACACCGGCAACAGCATCCTCTTTCAACTCTGTGTTGAAACACTAAATTGGCGGCATCTTCAGATCTGAAATAGTATGGCTGTATTCATCGAGAAATATAGCGTCAAATGTTACGTGGCAAAATATTATGTTGAAAATCTGTGTAGAATTGTAGAGCATTGAGATATTTTCTATGTGTGGAGAAAGGCGCGTTTTTCACTATTGCTACATAATTTTTTTTCGGATTTGCGCCCTATGAAACATTATTTTACTGCACACAATTCTCAGTGAACAGTATTTCAACCAAAATAGGCATTATTCTTGTGTAGCACGATGGAATATCTAAACGCAAGCTGTCAGTAAAGAGCTATCAACCATTTCATTAGCTTTGTCAGTTTAGTAGAAAAACGATACGTAAAATTGAATTGTGATTGCACAAATTTGTGGTGGTACTCGATAATTTCCTTCAGATGATACGTTATTATATTTCCTTGCCCTTTCTTGCCTCTGTATGTGCCTACGCAGTCTGACATCTGTATAGCTGTTTAGACTTCATCTTCAATTTATTAGTCTATCATGGAAAATCAAATAAGGGTCAAAGTGCTTATTGCTCCATAGTCAGTGTGAGAAGGGATCTAAACAGCGCTATGTGACATATTATATTCGTTATTACTTGTGTATAGGAAATGGCATGATATGTACTTTGATTCATCCGTATGAGTTAGATTTGAACGATAGCAGAAATGGTAGTAGGAATCGTTCTGTACAGTACATAAGGATAACATTAAAGTACATATATATATTCTACATACATACATATTATAGTGCTGCCATATTTCCATAACTGAAAACCTGTACGCTTTAAAATAACGGCATTTTAAGTTAGGTTCATATTTAGAAGTATATAGCTATTAATTAGATGCATTTCGGGCAGTTCAAAACTACTATGCAGGCTTGAAATATCACCAAGAATAAACGAAATAAAAATATCGCATTAAATTATAATTTACTCTTCGACATATCATACTTCTCTGTACATAGCACGCGGCCTTAAAAACTGGACAATCCCGTTAAAAATGGGATGTATAGGCTGCCCTATGTAACATATATTATTTG
This sequence comes from Halocynthia roretzi, assembly GCA_013436055.1. Classification (NCBI taxonomy): domain Eukaryota; kingdom Metazoa; phylum Chordata; class Ascidiacea; order Stolidobranchia; family Pyuridae; genus Halocynthia; species Halocynthia roretzi. The sequence continues at coordinate 43,927 of QRAM01000319.1, forward strand.
CTAGAAAGTATGGCCATTGGACGCTACAATAGTTGATTGAAAAATCAAAGCAGATAAACGGAAGACCCGAATATCTGTGCAATATCGGCGAAAGAGCTTATTTACGGGAAATTCCGCCACTGCGAACTTCTCAACTGATCGAGTGAAGGAATAGACAGGGCGTGAAGAAAATCAATTACCCAGCTGAAGTAATTTCTATTTTGAAAACCTCATTCTGTCAGCTGCTTCTGCTTCACCGAAAGGAAAAATGTTTCGTTCGTAAGAGCTTTTATGTTTGGGTTTGTTTTCGGAGATTAGATGGATTGCGGTCGAGCAAGAACCCGACTAACTCGGATTACATTGTAAAATATGGATTAAGCAAAGATTTAAAGTTCAAACAAAATAGGAAACGTATTATTCATTACATGGCGTGTTGTATACAAGTAACCAATTGAGACTACTTCTTGGAAATTGCTGGTAAAACAAATATGCTTTTAGCACTTAATTCTATCTGCCCTGGTCCGAGCGGTGAGATTGAAGTGGTTAGTACCGGTAACTGAATATAATTAGAGAAGCCATTAGTGCTTACGTGACACTCGGTAACCTTGACTGTATATTAATGATATTAATTAGATAATATCATGTATAATGTTACTGAGATGGGTAAGGTACATGTGTTGTTTGAGGGTGAATATTAACATTTGGAAAGTCTATTTATACAGCTGGATTAACTGTGAGAAGTGAATGTCCGTAAGAAACTGGCTCGCTCCCAGTAAATGAACCATAGATCCGAAATCGCTGTGAGAATACTAACCGTATGAAGCTGCTTCGTTCCTGTGTATTCTTGGCACAGTGCCAAGTTTGACTCTTTCAAAGATACGAAATGCAGTAGCTGTAAGTTTTGAAATTTTCTGTGAGTGTTGCTTCAGCATCTGGATATTATGCGAATTCAACCTGTCAACATTCTTCACATGTTTTGCTATCTTACAGAGATATTACTTTTTTGAAAAATGAACCGAAGTCGTGGTTAGTATATAGACAAGCAATATAGCACAGTATATGCTTCTGTTCTGGTTTCTTATCTCTACACAATATTTCCAAAACAATGATCTTTGAGAGCGAGCAGGTGCGTTTCGTTCCATTTCATCGACAAATATGCTATGAATTTTTTCTCCTGGTTGTTTTCGACATAGTTCTACTATTTTCTATTCTCTTTCTCATCTTTTCTCCTGTTTTATTCTTTCTCGCGTGTTCCTCATTCACCACTGTAAATATTTTTGACAGATGTCAGGGTTGGGTATGGGCTTCGGAGTAATGCAATTAACACCGACGTGCTTAGAGAGCATAAGCTGCTTATCACAAAGTACCGGATTATCCCAATCAGCTTTTCTTGTAATCTACAGATTTAAAAATGTCCACTGAATTATACAAGCCTTACCCAATTTTTGCAGCTTACAATGTAAACAGCTGTTTTCTCGCGAAAAAATATCGTAGTGATGAAAATCTGTGGTTCTATTTTATATTTGTGATTTTATTTGCAAAATTTTACTGTAAAGTCGCAGTGATTCTTCGTATTTCTAATTTTTTTCTGATGAAATGATGAATAAAACACATGAACTAGTGAAGCGACCGGGTAGACTATAAATTGTCCACAGAGATTTCTTTTGTTTTCAACGGTACCCGTTAAATTGATTACATATATGGGCATGTGGGATACGGTCCATATCTTGCTCATCATTGGTCTAAATACTATTATACTTTGCCGCCTAAATAAATCCGTAATTCATTTTGTATTATGTCATAAGTTTTCGTCATAATATCACAAATAGAATTTGAAATACTTTCCACCAAGAAGTCAAGGAGTCACTTAATCAGTTCCTTTGATTCCGAAATGTCGCGCATTGTTCCGAATCAATTAGTCACTGTTGTTAGTTGTTTTAGTGAACGCGACCTATTATCATTGATTCAAACGGAATACAAGTAACTCTTGCGAGTCGTTTGCTAAATCATGCGTTGCTGGAACCAGCCAAGGCAATTTTAGAAACTTTTCTTTGACTACAGTACTAATGAAACCAGGTTGTTTACAGTTGAACTGGGGAAAATCATCAAATCGGTATAATTTGTTTTGGGTCAAAACCCGGAACCCCGTTTTTTCGTCATCGTGGATCGAAGAAAAAGGGTAATTAGGATTGGTTAGTGGGTGCTTATCGTCATTTACTGCAAACTAAACGATTTTTAATTATTTTTCTTGATAACAAGTCATAATCCTTGCAGGATAATCCTTTAATATAGATCTCTTTGTAGTTGGTGTCTCAGCCCCACAGCTAAGTAAATCGTTGGGTGAGGGGGTCAAATTTTAGTGGGATGGTATTCATACCCACTTGAGTTTACCCCGTTTATCTGACGTATGTCTGCATACAACGTAATTCTTTAATATATACATAATGTGATATAACTGTAATAAGTGGGTGGTCTGTGTAAAACATTATCTAAAGTCTGTCTTTGTGTCTGTCTGTTGATTAATCTGTCTGTCTGTCTGTCTGCTGTTAACGATTTAAGGATAGCCTTATTAGTGAATACATATCACAACAGCACAAATATACTGTATGATAAAATCTCTATAAATAAAAGTGAATTTGTCTGTTCGCCGCTTTACGCTTTACGCTATATATGGACCGATTTGAACCATATTTGGCGTGGTGACTAAGGGAATCCTGGCACAAGTGTTATTTTGTCAGAAAAGATGCCCCGGATCCTGTAAACACTCGGGACTACTCTTACGCTCTCTAGCGTCAGGGGGTAAAATCACTTGACTATTTCATTTTCGACCGGGTGCTCAAACGAACTCGTAAAATTATTCGAAATACGTTCTATGTTTCCGACGTAATCTATTACATCATAAATCTTCATCGTACTGACGTCACCAGACAGGTATATTTGGCACGTGAGAGAAGCAGCTGGTGAAATATGGAAGCAAAACAAAAATATATTTGCCATGAAATCATTGTTTTCACTCAAAATATTTTGTATTTTTTTCGGGGTTACGACTTTCGTCTTCCCGACTCGTGCTACCGATCGCTTCTTCAGTTAACCCTAGAATTCCAAGTTACGTTAAAGCTAGTACACCCAATTTTATGGAAGTAATTCAACATACTTAAACTTAATACTTTTTGAAAACAAAAACATAGTCCCAGTCTCCCTTCACACGAAGGAAAAAACACATAAAATGAGGGAAATGAAGTTGAAGTGCGCTTTTGGAAGGGCAGCTGCCTACCATGCCTTATCACGCTGTCAACACTGAAAAAATGAACTTCTGGGTGAATTTCTCCCATGTTTGGGGTTAAACATTGGGTTAAACACGTCAAATTGCACGCTACATAAATCCACCGTAGCGAATAACAACAGGATTGGAATTTACTTTGGAAAAGTTTACGAGTTCTCATGTTTATTGCTTAAATATCGCGCGATCGCGAACTGTTCCATCGGAAGCTGTCGAGACCTAAGATACAACCAGCTGCTAAATTAAAGATATTTTGCTGTACAACGACATGTCTGATCAAAATGGGCTAGTTCGGCTATTTGGCGAAGACATGCGATTTTACAGGGGAGGACTCAATCCCACGGTAGGGGTAATGAGGACTGTTTGGTAAAAAATATTAATATTGCAAAAGAACGTGTACAGTAATGCCTTTAACTTAATCCGGGCGGCCGCACGAACTCTGAATTATTCGAGGTCCGAATCAATTATCCCCATCATAAATAATGAGAAGTGAATTAATCCGTTCCCGTCCCTAATACGAACACATTTCAATAAACTTAAACAGTAAAGGCACACGATTTAATGTGGAAATAACACAAAAAAATATTCATTATGCGCGAACAGTTCGAACGTAGAAGCATTGGTCGAACAACTCCGTATCGAATATCTCTAGAAATTAACAAGAAACCTAAGCTTGAAGAACTTATCTCATATAGACTAATGTTATGACCAAATATGTTCAGTTACTCATGCTTAGTAATTTATATAGAGTGCATGTACTTGGTTAGCTTTCCATATACATTTTTATAGTTTACTAATCCATCAATTCAGGAAGAATGTATATGCTTATATCACCACAAAACCTAGGCTTGAAAAGCTTATCTCATATAAACTAATGATATCATGTATCTATGTTGATTTGTTTATCACTCAATAAGCGATATAAATAAATAAGCCGTGTATTGCAATATATAGACTCCAATAGTATGCATTTATACGAAGCGTGGTATTGCTTTAGCTACTGCTAAAGAATTAACTGTGGGTAAAGTTGAGACAATAAACTTCATCATTTTGTGCAATATCACAATCTCTATATTTATTCTCATCGTCTGGCAATGTTTCACGTTGTTTCTTGCTTACAAAACAAAGTTTTTCCGTTAAACAGGTGCAGTAGGTTCCGGAAAATACACTGACAGTAACTCACCTAAGCGCTGGGAATATTTATGTTATTTATATAATTAATTCACGTTCATAAATGCACCTGTGATGTTGAATTAAAATTTTACGCCTTTGTTTGATATCACATCAAGGATTATTCGATTTTCAAATTAAATTCACTTGCTCAAAACAAACAAAAACAACACGCTGGTGATACTGACAACCGCAAAACCACTACAGTGATATCTCGTTTATCATAATGGAGATTGCCTGACAGTTCAATTCTCCGAAATCTAGTTCAAAGTTTACCACTCTATATGCTTGCGTATGTGATGTATATGCAATGTATGCTGTATCTGCTGTGCATGCTGTGTAACAAGTTCTGTTAGGCAGATATGGTTACGATAAGCAAACTGCCAATTAAAAAAACTCGCCTGCTCACAGCAATTATAACAAATTGCCGATCACTTTACACAGCGAGTGCCATTTTTCACCACGCGAGAGAGTTCAGAGAGTGTTAAAAATGGTCTTAAGAATATTTAAGCCAATTTTAAGGAGGGGTCGACTGTTTCTTCGAATATAACAGGCGGTTGACAGAATATTTTGCTTACAAAACAGAAATTTCCGTTGCACAGGTGCAATCAGCTCAGTATAAAAAATAAATAAAATAAGTTGGAGGAATTACAGTGAGTACTCGATTATCCGAAATCCTCTATTATCCGAACTACCATCCGAATTGCCCAATATCGATAAACCGTTATAAAAAAAAACTTGATTTAACATGATTCGAACATTATAATAATTAAAATGTGAAAAGCTCATTTGATAAGCAACTGTCTAATCTTAACCTTCCTGATCGCCTAGCCAGTGTTCGTTTTATTGCAGCGGATAATCTGTTGCACAATAGCGGCACCTGATTGATCATGATAAAAGAGAGCAAAATAAAAATGATGTGATTCTGGAATGATATATATTGATATAAAAATGATTTTTGAATGCTAAGTGACAGTACTGGAGTTCATAAGTCATATCATAAGGACTGAAAATTCGTTTTTCGAAGGGCTTATATACAGGAAACTTTGGTAACCACAACAAACGTGCAAAGGTATTCCGTACACGTAATAAAATACTCTAGATGACAACGCAATGAAATGCCGGCAGGAACATTTCGATTTTATCTTTCAATACTGGTGTTATGTTACAGTTGCTTAGTAATTACTCATTCAGAAAATGTTTGCATCTATGCTTAACAAATTAACACAAATTCTGACAAGCAATGCACTCGACTGAAACAACAGACAGAAATATAAGACACTCCACTCCACACGACAGCACTGAAACTTTCCGACCAGAGACGATAAATGAGCCACGAAAAGACAAATGCTAATATTTTCATTTCTGGTTTCAATTTACAGGGAAAAATGTTATCTGAGACGAGAATCTAGGTCTCTATTTTGGGTCAGAATGGATCAAATCACTTAATTTTACTAAATTTAATTCCTCAGTTAGTTTAAAAACGATAATTATGTTTAGGAATTGGGATTAGTTCAACAAAATGACCTTTAAAATATGTCTGCAATCTGCAAATGTGCTACAATAACTTCACCACACTGGTGGCGACCACCGGTAAATGACTGATCACTGTGAACGTAAAATATCACGTCATTCAGTTACATTATATAACATATAAAATACAGTACTGGGTACATCCGCCAGCCAGGGGAATATTTGTCTTCGTAATAAATAAATTCTTTAAGACCCTGTGTGACAACATAGCACCCATCCGTCAAAATATGCTGTAAATTAGCGAGATTCTCGGTCAAACGGAGTTCCTTGGAACTCTTTAGAAATTGCCACAAACAACGAATAAACGTTACAAGGGCGGGGTTTTGGATATAGTTTTCAACTAGCAATAAACGGCCATCACTATAAGTTCACACGGTCCGTTACTGCCTCTGCGCAAAGCTAACTAAACAGATTTTGAAACAGTACTTCATTTGAGAAAACATTTTAATACTTGTGGTGATTAAAAATATTTAACAATGCAACGTATTATAATTAATTTGGCGAACGGATTAACAGGGAGTAAACGCGAGAAATAACAGAGTACAAAATCCCAGTTCAGGAAACAACCGCCAAAATCCTATTTACTCAGCTTCAACGATACATCAAATTTAAAAAATTACAAAAACATACACAAAAATTGACACAAAGTTGAGTTCCTTAGAACTCTTCAGAAATTGCCACAAACAACGAATAAACGTTACAAGGGCGGGGTTTTGGATATAGTTTTCAACTAGCAATAAACGGCCATCACTATAAGTTCACACGGTCCGTTACTGCCTCTGCGCAAAGCTAACTAAACAGATTTTGAAACAGTACTTCATTTGAGAAAACATTTTAATACTTGTGGTGATTAAAAATATTTAACAATGCAACGTATTATAATTAATTTGGCGAACGGATTAACAGGGAGTAAACGCGAGAAATAACAGAGTACAAAATCCCAGTTCAGGAAACAACCGCCAAAATCCTATTTACTCAGCTTCAACGATACATCAAATTTAAAAAATTACAAAAACATACACAAAAATTGACACAAAGTTGAGTTCCTTAGAACTCTTCAGAAATTGCCACAAACAACGAATAAACGTTACAAGGGCGGGGTTTTGGATATAGTTTTCAACTAGCAATAAACGGCCATCACTATAAGTTCACACGGTCCGTTACTGCCTCTGCGCAAAGCTAACGAATTAGAAATTCAATTAGAACAATGTTTATTATAATAATTTTAGTACTTGTGGTGAGTTTTATTAAATTACACTTATAAATACTGAAACGTGAGCGCAATTCAGAACCTTTTGCCGGAAAATTCCGCAAATAAGCGAGACACAAATATAGACTCGCATAAAAGGATTTCCGCAATAATGTCTCCAAATAAATACCTGCTCAGATGACTTTATTCAAAGTGATCCATCTTATGCAGGTTAAATTAGACTCTGACAACCTTCTGTTCCCGGGTTGCATTCATTGGTCATTTAGTTGTCAGTGTGTTGACATAGTAATTTGATATAATCAATGACCACCTGGCTTTTCTTACCAGGACCTGATGTAACGTTTAGATGAGTGAACTACTCGAACTCCAACGATCCATATAGTCAAAGCCTGTGTTTAGGAACCAGTTTTCTCATACATTTCTTTAGTACAGGGCATCCCAAGGGGATCCAGGTGCGCCCCTTGGGGTCCAAAGCACGATAACAGGGGGTCAAAAAAACTAATGAACTGAAATAAACGAAATAGCGATGTGGTATCCTTATACGCTTTTTATTAAACACTGAGTACACTTGGATTAATTAGTTATATTAAGTAGCAAGTAGTATAATTTGACCATCCCAAAAAAAGTCCTGGCTAAATCAGCGCTTGGGGCAGCGAAAAATTGTTGAGAAGCCCTGATCTCGTCGTATAAGATACATCAAACACAGTATCACAGTATCAGAACACTTCTCTGGACATAGGTTCGGATCCATGAGCTACAGTTTCTGTATTATTTGATGCTCACAAACTTAATGAGATTAAGTGGAAAATACTTACCCATAAACCAAAAATCTTTAGGACCAATTATCGCACGACATTTATTCCGAAAACCTTTTAAAATCAAATTCTATTAATAGACAGCACACCCACATAGATAAAACATCTTCTGCAGCTACTGTAACAGGAAAGCATCATATTATACCTACAACAGTACAAGTGCCGAAGAAAGCAACCCCTACTCAAAATTCTCCACTTGTCACTTTCAAGTTTCCCGCTTTATTTGGGAAGTTTGTTATTTCATCACAATGTACCACACTCGCGACAACTGAATTGCATTGTCGATTGAACAATTTAACCCGTCTTTTTGTTTGTTTGACAACAATCGAAATTTCTCTCCGTTTGTCACAAAACAAAACGAGAACAATCAAACTGCAGGTGCGTCGTCACCAGGAGGGTGGTTCTGTTTCGTCAACTTACTATATTACAATATGGACGAGAAGAGGATCATTTCTGACTCTCTGATGTGGGTCACAATAAGGTCCCTCGCAGACCCCCACCTTATGCTTCATAACAGTATAGCAATGGGGTTAATCTTACACAGATATATGGGTAATGGTGGGGATCGGATTTAAGATCTTGGGGGAGTCTAAAGTTCGTGATACGGAGGTAGAGAAGGAAGAATTATTCAGTGGTGGCTCATGAAAAAATAGAAGCCCAGTTCAGGAAACAGCCGCCAAAATCATATTTACTTTGCCTTAATAATACATATATCGAATAAATTGAAACACAAACTGAGTTCCTTAGAACTCATCAGAAATTGCCACAAACAACGAATAAACGTTACAAGGGCGGGGTTTTGGATATAGTTTTCAACTAGCAATAAACGGCCATCACTATAAGTTCACACGGTCCGTTACTGCCTCTGCGCAAAGCTAACTCAACAGATTTTTGTAATAGGTTTTATTCCAAACTAACATTTTAGTACTTGTGGTGATTAAAAATGTTAGACCAACTCACTAATTCCTCTTGTACGTATTAATTAATGACGCGCCTATCTAAAAAGTAAGTCCTTTTTGAGCAGTACAAGCTAGGATACATGAAATCATCATTTTAAGTCATAAGCTTGACATACTACTGATAACACATAGTCAAAATGACAAAAGCATAGTTATAATAGAGTTCCTTAGAACTCATCAGAAATTGCCACAAACAACGAATAAACGTTACAAGGGCGGGGTTTTGGATATAGTTTTCAACTAGCAATAAACGGCCATCACTATAAGTTCACACGGTCCGTTACTGCCTCTGCGCAAAGCTAACTCAACAGTCATTCAATCAGGACTATGTTAAAAATGATAATTTTAGGGCTTGTGGTGACTTAAATTAAATACAACGTAAGCTTTGTATAATCAGGCAATGGAAGACATATTTTGGAGTATATTGGGAGAGGGAGGTGGGGAAATGAAAATACCCCCTCCATCCTCTATATGTTATGACCTCTGTACCTTTCAAATAAGACTTTCAGTTCGGAAATGTGAAAATTTATTGACAAAAAGCTTTTCAGACCTCCCATAAATCATCGAAAATGCTTTTAAAGCTCTTGAAAATTTTAATTTTATTTGTACACTAGCAACAAATCGACACTCATGTTCCATAACGAGCGAATATAAATCATTATTTGTCTGTTCCGTTGTAATTTCTTCTTTGTATTGCAAAAGCTACAGATGGTGAGAGAGATTTTTATCACATTAACTGAATTCATCTACGTCAACTAGAGAGATAAAATGAACATTATAGGAAGCTTCACCTGTGTGTGTGGTCTCATGTGCAATGTCGACTGTTTCATAGTTATACCTCGCATTACACCAATTATTGATTTCGGTGTAAACCGACCTTGATATCGTTGCAACATCACCAAATTCACACTTACAGTACAGTACCTCGGTTCTTGAGAAAATTGAGTAATATTTACCACGTATTTTTCTATATTTTCTGTTTCCCATATTTACAACACCTCTTCTAGTGACATGAGAATTAAATACAAAATCTCGAGCATGGCCTGAATTAATTCTCAATTTCTTACATGTGATCCTTGAATTTAAGATTAGATTATCTAGATTTACCAATTCCCGGAGGGTCGGTGTTTGTTTATTTAAACATCAACCGCAAGTTCCTATTTCCCGGAAGACAGTTTCAAAGCGGGATTTCCTTCCACTCCAGCTCTAGTTCGTAATTTCCGAACTTCAAAGCAAGTTTACTTCAGCTGAGAAAACTCCAGTTACTTTGGATGTCTGCAGTTTACATTTCAACCGGGGTTGCTATGATAACACTGCGGGAGCTTTGTGACGTGAAATTCATTAATTCTCGACTAGAACCCATTGTTTTCATTCAGCTGGTAACTCAAGTAGAAGCGGGTGTAAAATTAATGGCGGATGCAATTTTTGTTCTCTTCCTTTGCTTATGGCAGTTTATCTGGTGAGATGAAAAGAACCGATTTGAAGTTATTTGACACCCAATCAAACCTGTTCGGGATAAATGAATTGTGTGGGGGTAAGCTTTGAAGGAGGTATTGTTACATCACATACAGTTTTCTTACCCTTACCCGCGAATTCAGATATGAAGCGACGTGTCATTGGACATTTTCAGTGGGTAAACGCAAGGAAGCCTGCCTCATATCTAATTATTTTTTGATGGCCATCATCAATCAGCGTTAAATCTCACTTACTGAACTCAGACATTATAGAACGTTGTAAACTATGCGTTAGTATCGAATGAAATAGATTTAATGATGTAAAGCGAGCCAATGTTAATTTAACAACCTTGACGATCGCGTTAAGTACTTTTAGGGTAAAATAACGGGGTCTAAGTGGACCCCAAAAATGCTTTGATCGTTGCCTGCTACTAAATTACGTCATCAACTACATGCATCCAACTCAAGACCGCGATTAATACGGATTTCGAGTAGTACGGTTCATCCTTTCAAGCCAAGAAATATTGTTCTACAGAAATATGAGATATACTAGCACTCCTTACTTAGCGACCAGGTCCCGTTTCAACGACTTCAACGATTGCGTTGATATGATATATTTCCTATTATCACGAGACAATAGCGCGATTGACGTCACAAAACATTCATTATCAACGGATATGTCTGTTATTCGAGATAATACTAGACCACACGTCACAATTAAAGATGACTTATGACATCACAAGAGATATACATCCCGGATAAAGGATGTTGCTAGTCACGTGCGACAGGATATTGTCGTCAGCGGTAATTTGTAAAGATTATTTCGTCACAATGACCTACGTAGAACGACCCGATGACCCCAAAATCGTAATCTCTTCTGTTGAAGAAACAATAGGAACGGAATGAGTCGTCTGCTTGACCCAGTATGGTGATAAACAACGCTATCTATCATTTCGTTATCAGGAGTTTGAAAAGTGATAAAATTGTTGGGTGATGTAGTTTGACGAATTGGTTTTTTGATCCCTTAGTCAGGAATGAAAGGATTATAGAAGACAACTTCAAAATGTGCTCTGATAACCAATCGCACAGGTGTTATCACATGTGGGTGATCATCTCCGTGTGTGATTTACTGAGGGTGGGGGAGCACGGAAGATAACTAATACAGTGAATAACCCTAGTACGACTTTGCTAAAAAAGCGGATTCATCACAAGCTTTGATTGGGCCCCGGACTGAACCTCAGTTTGACGCTCCCATATATAACTCAATTCATCAACTGTTGCACAAACTATTATAGAGCAACTGTACTATATTCATGAGGCAGAATACTTGTTGTATACATTCTATATACTATATTTATCCCTGACATGTATGAATGGGGAAGCAACCAGAAGCAGGCGGATGTGAAACACAATAAGACGGAAAGGGCGGATGTAAAACGAGTCGGTACACTTCGACCACAAATGGGGTTGTGACGTAATTGCGGCTTTCACACCCTTTCATTGCGAGGGTTTAGTTTGAAAACATGTGTAACTGGTTTTTGTTCAACGTGTGGGGCCTTGAAACAGTACCCAGGGAGTTTCCGTGTGGGGATAAAATTACCCCCAAAACCTCGTCTTAACATTGTTAGCGATATCAAGAACAATCAATGTACTGAAAGCTTTCTATTTCCAGCTGGATGTGTGGTTACTTTGAGGGTAAATTAACGGGGTCTAAGGGGACCCCGAAAATGCTTTGATCGTTGTTTGTTACTAAATAACGTCATCAACTTCATTTGCTCGACCCAAGACTGCGATTATTACGAATTTCGATTAGTACGGTCCATTCTCACAAGTGTAAATTCGTTGATTTTGTCCTAAAATCAGTTTACCGTATATTGTAGCAAAATAAATGACTGTGGACCTCTGAAATTTTGTCAAAATTGACTCAAGGTGACCTTGGCCCATTCCAACCTTACACGTCATCTGTGGTCAAAAAATAATATGATGTTTAAGGCAGTAATTCACATTCGTGAAGTTCGTGCAGTTCGTCAACGACCTTTAACCCTTAAACGCTAGCTACTAATTGACGATGTCATTGATGTTGAACACAAGTATTTAAAATATTCGTCAAAACTTTTTCTCCCACAAATGAAATGAATCAGTGATGATAGTCGACATTTGCTAAGCCGACCAATGATCTACAAGGCACGAACCGGTCGATCTGAGCACAGCTGTTTTGAACGCAGCTGCGAAAATAAGCAGTGGCAGACAGAGGATTGACAAGTAACACCTGATTATACCTTAATGTACATGATAAAATCATTTTACCTTAGCAGCGATTACCCTGGCAACGATACCAAAAAAAGACAGGAAAGCAGTGATCTGCTTTTTTTCTTATTCGGAATTTCGTTCAACTACAATTACAATTCGCCATTTTGAAACAGAGATGATTCAACTTAAAAAGGCCGGGAAAACGGTGAATTACTTCTTTCCGTATTCAAGATTTTAGAGAGAATATACGCGCTCAAATACAATCACATTTTGCTAATTTAAAAAGGAAAAACGGACAGATACTGTCGTTCATCACATGTGCAGTAATTATCAATTCGATAGAGGCAAAATAACCCGGAAATTTATTTTATGAACGAATAATAATGAACAGATATCGGTATTATGGATCAAACACAGTCAATCAATGACACTTAAATGTACAAATCCAGAATTCATCATCTGAGTAAGCGGAATTTACCCTCTTGGGGTAAATTGAGCCTAGGTTGGGATCCCCCGTCTTTTGCAAATAGAGTTGTGGTAAACTATACACGGCTACCGGCCCAAATACCGGTCTGGTAGTAAATTGACTCTGGGTTGGGAGCAGCCGTCTTTCAAAATGTGGTTTTGGTAAACACAACTTTGGGACCAAATATAGCTATGTGGGTAAATTAACCCTAAGCTAGGAGCTCTCGTCTTTGGTAAATGTAGTTTTGGTAAAATGATCATAACTTAGCGCCCTTTCCATGCTTTTAATCGTTATCCTACGTGTTTTCAGTGATTTCTTAAGAATAAGGGAGTCGTGTTGGATTTCATAAAGTATCGGTGTAAGCTGAGATGCCAAAAACGTAGAAGAAACGATTTAAGAGGAGAGGATGTATTTGGCCTTCACCAATGGTCGTTATGGTTGAAATGAAGCGAAATATAAACATATCAGTTGATAAACCGGGTTTATATATGGTTTTTAAATTGTTTATGGAAAACCTGACATTGCTGTCATCTGTCAGAAACGTAACGAGATTTGGATTAACATCATAGACTTAATGGAGGTCAAGTTGATTCACTTGATCTGGTTGAAAAAACAACTTGAAGTTCAACAAGGTAATGGAAGGGTCTACTCGAAACATTAAGAATAATGACACCCGCTAATGATGATTGTAGTGCCATATGTCACTACAACCGCCAGAAATGTTGAACTATGTAAGCTACCAGAAATAATTACATCCTCCAAAGTCATGACTCCAAAAATAGTGACATCCTCCAATGATGGGAAAATGAACATAGTACCATATATAACTACAACCGCCAGATATTTTGAATTAAGTAAGCTACCAGAAATAATTACATCCGTCCGTTACGACATTTATTGTTCAGAACCGAAGACCAATGGAGTAATCATAAAAGTAAGTTCCTTAGAACTTTTCAGAAATTGCCACAAACAACGAATAAACGTTACAAGGGCGGGGTTTTGGATATAGTTTTCAACTAGCAATAAACGGCCATCACTATAAGTTCACACGGTCCGTTACTGCCTCTGCGCAAAGCTAACGAAACAGTCACTCAATCAGGACTATGTTCATTATAATAATTTTAATACTCGTGGTGACTACAGTAATCTCTGAATTATTCATAATGGTTTAAAATACGTTTAAATATATTCAATCGTATTTCAAACCATTATGAATCATTCACACACTCTTTTATACCTTATCAACCTTTCCCACAATCATTTAACCGGTTATTTAAGTTTTTGTTAACTTTTAGCGCTTAAACATACTAGTACTGTACGGCACGGCATTTATCATGGAATATAATACATACAATATTACATTAATATGCATACAATACAATATTATATAAAATCTGCGATGTAGTGAATCCGCGGTATAAGGATGGACGACTTAACACACAACGTTAGGATACTGCGCTCAGGAATGTAATTCAAGGATAGTGAATGCAACTGTGCAAATGCAAAAGTGATTTTATTTTTTAGGCGGAACAAACTTTGATCAAACATTTCTTAAGGATGTGGGGCATAAAAAATGTTGGTAACATCGGACTGAGAACGACAGAAACAGACGTTTTACTGTAATTGAACCTCACACGTTGTTTACCTAAGAATTAATGACGTGCGACCGTACGAGGAAGAAGAATGTCTTATCATGATGGCAGTTTTGCAACTTAACCAAGTGTTTTGAACTCAGAGTCAAAGCCAAATCTCACACTCTATTCTGACGTTTGACGCGTTATCAATTCAAAAAGTTCAAAAGTTGAAAGGTCACCGTACAAAAACGTGATCTGCCGTGCGGGGTAGAGACATTTGATACTGATTGGGTCCCTGTTAAGAAGGCACCAGCTCATATCTTGGGTTTCTTCTAACACCCATCGAACTTGGGGGTCGCGGTCATGGGGGTAATTGGCTCCGGATTTATATCGTCGGGTAGGGGTCGATTGTGAGTGGGTGCGACATTGGGTGAATGGGTGAGATTTTATCTATTGGAGGACTGTAATGAGAAGACTGGTCGAAATAAAATGCAAATAGCGGCAACAAAGTTTTAAAACTAGAAAGCTGATTACAAATATTTATAAACGAATTTCACTAATAACTCGGATGAACCTAGTAACATAACCTGATCTGATCTAACATTTTATTGCTTGTGGTGATTAAATATATTAGATAAGTTTATGCTCGGAATGTCTTAATAATTCCTTTTTTAGTAGAAAGTTACAATTCAAGGAACCATCATCTCTTGACAGATAATAACAAAAAACAGGTGCAAGACAACTTAACTTCATTGAATAACTTCTATATAACTACTGTCACCTGCTTAGAATCATGCATACTAACAATACTTTAATAAAGAAAATAAGCAAATTTTCGAGTTCCTTAGAACTCTTCAGAAATTGCCACAAACAACGAAGGGGGGTTACAAGGGCGGGGTTTTGGATATAGTTTTCAACTAGCAATAAACGGCCATCACTATAAGTTCACACGGTCCGTTACTGCCTCTGCGCAAAGCTAACTAAATATATATTTTGGAACATCACTTGATCTGAGCTATTATTTTAGTGCTTGTGGTGAGTAAAGATATTTTACAATGTAACGTAATTTAATTAATTGAATTATAGTTCCATTTCTTCCCTTTTTCTCTCATTTCTATCATATTCAGAATACTAATGATAATACTGATGAATATAAAGTGTTTTTAATAAGTTTTGCAAGGTGCTATGGTAATTTAAAGATTTGATCAGATATCCAGAAAATTCAGTTATCCTATAACTTTAGTTATGTATAATAAGTCAAGCTCTCTATAATAAGGACGTACAGCAGCGTGAAATTTTCTGAGTTGCTGTAAATACCGATAGCCGTATAAGTGCTTGAAGATAAAATCAATTACGATCATGTGACGGGTCCGTGCTTGACTTTACCGGTCCCCGTCACACATTGAAATTGAAACAATATCAAGATAACTCGACCCATCCACTTTACTTAAGAGTTATTTCAAGTATATTTACGAAATACGAGATCCAATTTTTGACCCCTGAACCCATCATACATTATCTTCCTGTATCAATTCCCTGTACATGGGAAATTGGCATAGCTTTAATGCATCCCAAACTTTATTGATAGAAACGGAATTGCGCAATACACCGAGTGTATGACAGGTTCTAACTACGATTATTTCTTACTGAATATAAATTCTTACGGACAATTTCCTTACGCGATAATTTCTTACATGGGGCATTTTTACAGCAAAGCTTTATTGGCCATCGTCTACATACAGAACAATAATACCTCACGCTACTTCACAGACAATATTACCCCCTACTACGTCAATGATTGATTCCTTCTTTTTCTCAGTCGATATACGTGATGTGTAAAGCGAATCTACAGGCAATCGTTGACTTCTATATTAAACAAGCAATTCAATAAATATACAATTAATTACTGACACAAGGACCCTGTCACATTTCCATTTAGGACGGAACTACAACCGACAAAGCGATAAAATCACTAAATTTAACAATATTGGAGTTCCATAGAACTCATCAGAAATTGCCACAAACAACGAATAAACGTTACAAGGGCGGGGTTTTGGATATAGTTTTCAACTAGCAATAAACGGCCATCACTATAAGTTCACACGGTCCGTTACTGCCTCTGCGCAAAGCTAATTAAACAGATTTGGAAACAGTACTTGGTTTCAGGATTCATTTTAATACTTGTGGTGATTAAAGATATTTAACAATGTAACGTATTATAATTAATTTGGCGAACGGATTAACAGGGAGTGAGTGCGAAAAGTAACAGAGTACAAAATCCCAGTTCAGGAAACAACCGCCAAAATCCTATTCTATCCTATGCTCTGCTTCAACGATAGATCAAAATTAAAAAATTACAAAAACATACACAAAAATTGACACAAATGGAGTTCCTTAGAACTCTTCAGAAATTGCCGCAAACAACGAATAAACGTTATAAGGGCGGGGTTTTGGATATAGTTTTCAACTAGCAATAAACGGCCATCACTAAAAGTTCACACGGTCCGTTACTGCCTCTGCGCAAAGCTAACTAAACAGATTTGGAAACAGTACTTGCTCGGAGTGATAATTTTAACCGTTGTGGTGAGTACCAAAGCTCATACAGTAGAAATGTTGAGTGCATTTGAAAGGACCTCTTTTGATTTACATTCCCTATTTGAAAATATCTGGCAGAATCTTTTCTATCTCTACTAAGAACATTATTAACGAAAATACCGGAGA
>QRAM01000319.1:66670-78333 GCA_013436055.1 Halocynthia roretzi
GCGCGAAATACACAAACGACAAAGCGTTTACACCGATGTACATAGGTGATGCTTTATTGACATATATACGCACGGAGTGTGGGATGATATTAAATAAAAACATGACATGATGCTGGGATGGTGTGGGAAAAGCTTTCAGCAGACGTAATACAGGCACTTCTCACTTAACGACAAGGTTCTGATACAACGACTTGATCGTAAAATAGCTAACCCTGACCTCAACCGACTAAATTTATTCTTAACACTAAAATTCAGTATTTACTTATTTACTAACTAAGAGGTATTCAAATACTTTTTGTAAGTAGCAATATCTTCGAGATGAAGAACATCTTAGTGTCAGTCAGAAGCTAGATTTAATTAAATTGCTTTCACTGCTGTGTTTTACACTTGTGGCGGAAATCCGGATATTTTACATTTCCAGGTATTCGACCTTACTTAGTCAGGTAAATCGGGGGTTCAATTTATACTTTCTACACTTGCACAGTCAAGAAGTATTGCATATTAAAAGTTACCAATTATTATTAAATGAATTATTTGAAAGAAAAATGCAAATGAACGAAATATTCGAGTCCCTTAGAACTCATCAGAAATTGCCTCAAACAACGAATAACCGTTACAAGGGCGGGGTTTTGGATATAGTTTTCAACTAGCAATAAACGGCCATCACTATAAGTNTATTTTTTATTATATATTATATACTATATTATGATAATGGGACTTCCTTTGTATGTTGCAATATGTTGTTGTGTGTAGCTGACGGGGAACGGGTTTAAATTGAGAACAATCGGTACAATTGGCTTATAACCAGACCTTTTCGTACAGTACATATAGTATAATACATACAATACCACGTAGAAAAAGTAAAGGCAAGAGGTAGAGTGCAGTGGGACAATATGGCGCAATTTGGTAAAGTTTTCCCGGGGTATATAGGTGGATTGTGTATTTGACAACACTAGAATAGGTTAACCGGTCCGAATTGGGAGGGAATTTTTCAGATAGACTCCCAGTTGACCCTGATAATCCATTATTGAACTGAAGCTCAAACATCGGCCTCGATATTTTAAACCTTTGACAAGTTATTATCCTTTGATGTTCCGGCTTACTGCGAGATAATAGTTCATTTAGGGGGAAATGTTACACAAAATAAACTAATGTCGATTCCTATTGAAAGAAATCTCCGGTACTGTGACTAAACAGACGGTTTTTATTTCGATTGTGACGACAAAAGAAGGGATATTGTTTGATGTATTTTTCACCTGCCCCCAGTAATCTTCTATTTGGTCCATTAAGCAATTTTCGTGATTGTGATGCGACAATCTTTGAGCCATTGTTCGTCTCAGCTTGTTTTTGTTGCTTCATAATGGAATGTTTTTAAACATCAACCGATGTTTGTTTAGCCGCTCAGTACTGTTTATTTTTCACCTCATGGAATTTTTGAGCGTAAATTTGAACGAAACGGCGTTTTTCTTTCATTTTCGGCGACTTACACCGATATTTAGCTTGATTCAGAAACTTGGGAAAAAATTCGGCATTAGTCTTGCATGAATGAACAGCTTCAAACAAGATATCACCTGTCAAACTATTACGTCATGCACGCTTGGTTGTCTGTCAGCGCATTAACGCAGTTCAAAAATATTGCATTGAATAATATTTCAGAGCAGAGGTGGGGAACCTAATGTCCGCGGCCAATATACCTCGGTTTTCGTCATTTATTGGTTCCCGGAAAACTGAAAAGGACGGAAACGCGGGAACCATGGTAACCAATATATACTAGTTAATATTTCTAAAGTAGCAAAAAAGCTGGAATATAATCACAAAAAATAGTAACTGTATTCAGAGACTTGATAATACACAAACACACTGTGCGTAAGAACGACACCAAGTGATAGGAACTTGTGTTTAGCAGCGACGAACAACCAAATCACAGACAAGCATAAGAAAGGAATAACCACCATAATCGAGTTCCTCAGAACTCTTCAGAAATTGCCACAAATAACGAATAAACGTTACAAGGGCGGGGTTTTGGATATAGTTTTCAACTAGCAATAAACGGCCATCACTATAAGTTCACACGGTCCGTTACTGCCTCTGCGCAAAGCTAATTAAACAGATTTTCCATCATGTGTTAATCTGAGGAAATATTTTAATACTTGTGGTGAATAAAAATGTATGACAATGTTACGTAGTAGTTAATTACAATCGTGAAGCTAATAACAAAAGGTGTTTGGTATAAACTTAACTACAAAATTCCAATTTGTAGAACAACCGCCAAAACAGTATTAACTCATACTTCTAATGGACTGAACAAATAACTCATGATAGATTGCTACAAATTAATTCAAATAGATCGAGTTCCTTAGAACTCTTCAGAAATTGCCACAAACAACGAATAAACGTTACAAGGGCGGGGTTTTGGATATAGTTTTCAACTAGCAATAAACGGCCATCACTGTAAGTTCACACAGTCCGTTACTGCCTCTGCGCAAAGCTAAAGAGACAGGTATTCTATAAGAATGTCATTAAATTAATAATTTTAATACTCGTGGTGATTATATCAGTCACACAACGTTTATATTAATACTTGTGGTTCTTTTAAAACCGTATCATCATACTCCCAGTTTTATCACTAGAGGCAGTACACAACAATAAAAATGATCGCGATTCCGACTAAAATAATTGTTATTTTAAGGGAATTGTTTTATCACAATAAAGAACAATTCCCACTTGTGTTCGTTAATTGATTTTTGTTTTGAGTCACAATAAGCTTAATTGTTCCATCTTAATTGGTTTATCTTGTAGGTCTGTGACGAATGAATCGCGATACAGGTGGGAATATTGTTTCCGAACAATTGTTGTTAGTGAAATGGCGCGAAATACACAAACGACAAAGCGTTTACACCGATGTACATAGGTGATGCTTTATTGACATATATACGCACGGAGTGTGGGATGATATTAAATAAAAACATGACATGATGCTGGGATGGTGTGGGAAAAGCTTTCAGCAGACGTAATACAGGCACTTCTCACTTAACGACAAGGTTCTGATACAACGACTTGATCGTAAAATAGCTAACCCTGACCTCAACCGACTAAATTTATTCTTAACACTAAAATTCAGTATTTACTTATTTACTAACTAAGAGGTATTCAAATACTTTTTGTAAGTAGCAATATCTTCGAGATGAAGAACATCTTAGTGTCAGTCAGAAGCTAGATTTAATTAAATTGCTTTCACTGCTGTGTTTTACACTTGTGGCGGAAATTCGGATATTTTACATTTCCAGGTATTCGACCTTACTTAGTCAGGTAAATCGGGGATTCAATTTATACTTTCTACACTTGCACAGTCAAGAAGTATTGTATATTAAAAGTTACGAATTATTATTAAATGAATTATTTGAAAGAAAAACGCAAATGAACGAAATATTCGAGTTCCTTAAAACTCACCAGAAATTGCCACAAATAACGAATAAACGTTACAAGGGCGGGGTTTTGGATATAGTTTTCAACTAGCAATAAACGGCCATCACTATAAGTTCACACGGTCCGTTACTGCCTCTGCGCAAAGCTAACTAATCCGATTTTGTAACATGTCTTGATCTGAGATAACATTTTAGTACTTGTGGTGACTTAATTTAATTCACTACGTTGGAGTTATATTTCGTAGTATTTGATAGGAATTTCCAAAGTTATTACAGTAATTATGCTACGTCAAACTGACGAGAGGGTCACGAGTCAAACAAGATGTATTTCGCCGACCATTTTTTACCCAGCAGACCCAGTTAAGTAGGCCCTTCTCCACTAACCCTAATGGCCATTTCCTCTGTCTGTTATTATTTCATAACCAAACTACAACTCAACTACGTCACAGAGCCCAAAAGCAGAGACACGTCGCCGGAACCCTGGGATTAAAATAGACAACGAGGCGTTTGTTTAAAGTTTCGGATTTAAAGGATTTCGACAAATCAATCCAATTCTGCCGAGATCTGAGTTCTTTGGGGTCGAGTTTCTTTCTCTTATTGTCCGTTACATAAACATTATTTCAAGACGGTGTGTGACTAACTGTGTGAACTAATTTGATCGATGTTTTCCGTTTGCTCAAATTACAGCAGAACTAAATGATTCGTTTTCTATTATGCGCTTAAGGAAGGTTTAAACGTTCCCACACCTACCAGGATTCGAACCGGGAGTTTCCAAAAGTATCAAATACATATTATGATGAAATAACAAAGTAATATATTCATTATGAATCATTGAAAAGCCTTTAACGAGAGAGCTCATATCGATATCCTCTTATTTTGGTCGCTAGGGGGATTCCGACTAAGTAAAAATGACACCAATTCACCATAGTCTTACTGCAACTCAACACAAAACCAAACAATGAAAAACGAGGCGCGCTAGCAGATCATTTCGGATGTGGAATATTATAATTTATTTGATCTTTCTCGCTTAAATGAAACAATTTTTCAAATATGTTTATTTTTTGTGGTAAGATGTTTTTTTGAACGTTTTTTTTCGGTCCAGGCAGATGGTATCCCTGGTTATATTCCACACACTCTTGTTGACTGCCCATCTATACCTGTGTTATGTCCCATAAGTTTCCATATTATAAAGGGTGAATTACGTCACTAGCCAGTTCTGGTTAGCCCTTGCTTTTATTCCATATATATCTCTAAAGGAAATTCACATTTATTTCTATAGTCAACGTAACAATGAGAAAACGAGTTAGTAACCACACCAGACAGTCCACAGGGGTATCCGGGGTCTGTTTGGGGTCGAACAATTGAATGGAAATCAAATGTAATTTAATCGAAAAGCAAATAAATGAAAAATCTCCGGAACTAACGAGATCGAATTTTTTTTACGAAGTTAAATCAACTGCTGGTGTCATTTTCAGTTTGTAATTACATTCTAACGAGTTCTCTTGATGTTTTCATGACAGAATTAAAGTCTGGTCGTGAGTAATAACGAGATAAAAGTTTTTTTCAACCACAGCTGAATACAAAGAGGATTTCTTACTTTCAAGACGCAAGTAATTATTATCTTTAACCACATTGGTTCAATCAGGGGGTCTCCAAACATTAGCCGGCTTCAAGTGTTAATTTTCATTCGTCAAATTCGGCCGCTCATCGCAATTAAAACACTACAAACGCACTTTACAATTTTTCACTACGCGCTTGGAACTTTCGATGTGCCCTTTTTTTACTATGCGTGCCGGTCAAATGTAGAAGCATCGGTTGGATTCCGAATTTCTCATGAATTTAGCATTTGAAATTATGGTCGAAGCATACATCAAACGTGTGTTGATTTTTTACCTTACTTACGAGCGTCGAGCGAAGTTTACCGAAGTTTACCGAAGTTTACCGTAGTTTACCGAAGTTAACCGAAGTTTACCGAAGAACACCCCCATTGCTGCAATATAAAATAGACGCTACACTGGAAACTTAGACGCTACAACGTAAGCTTTATGCTAATTTAAGACATATTTTATTGGTAACTTCATATGCTCTCTGTTAGATGATATAGTTATTTGCCTCTTTATGCAGAACTCCCTTCTTGTAAGTATAATGGTATTGTCTACAGTTAAGCAACGTTAGCGTAAGACCGTACATGGAATTCTGGAGATTTCGATCAATCTTCTATCAATGTAACTGTGGGAATGTTGAGTCGTTCTTATCTCACACATCTCTGTCCAAATTGTCAAAGGAAACGAGACACTTGTTCAAAGCTCATCGATCTGTTGTTCATTTAGTTAACCTTTCACCCTGGTGATTTTTTACCCTCCAAGCACGCTTGTCTCTTAAATAAACACCGGAGCAAAAAACGATCTTGCAAAACTAATCTGTTACGTATTTATCTTACTACGTCATCAGAATACGTAATATCAAATGGGCTGTACAGTAAACCGTCATCAAGTCTTAATGCTTGGGAATCCAGGTCTTACAACTCATGGAAATGTACGACTTACAGGCAATTTACGACTACTATCATCCTTAAATCGTAATTTTTTCCGCAAAAAATTCGATTTTAAATAATAATGTTACGACGAAAGAAACAAAAGCACTGCCGAGTACTGCAGGTGATGAGTAAACAGTTGTTGAACCGTGGTATGACAGACACTTGTACACTAAGTTACAGATATTGTACAATACAGTACTCACAGGTTTACAATCAGAATCAGACCAAATTACGACTTACTTCGTGTTTTAATAGGGCATAAGGTTAACTGAATACAGTAGTTATTCTCATATAGTAAATGTACATGATACAGGAATAATTTGATTAAAAGTAATGACGTGTTACATTGTATCATATTGATATTATGTAATATTTGATGACCATTTGGTTATTGCAAAATAATTACAGTATTATATATATATTGATTATTGGAACATGCAAAAATTCCTCAAAATTTTGTCCTGCGGCCCAAGAGTCGATAAATTCAGCGCTCACCATCCACTTCGGTATATCACTGAACACAGCCCCTTAATCTGGCCTCACAAGGGAACAGATTCGTTTCCGAGTGTTGTTAACATGACATCAACAAAAGGAGACGGTAAAAGGTTCGTAGCAAATAAGACAAAAATCTTTAATTACGATTGAATAAATAGTTGGAATAATCACAGGTGATACTGTCACTATTTTCCCTTCGTTCAATAAATGACTATTTCATTCATCTCTTGTAAATGATACATTGGAATGTATACACTGCGTTCGGAACCAGTGTGAGAGTTTTTTTCACTATGATGATTCGCTCGATTCTTCCCAGACGCATCAAAGGGAATTCTATGTCATTTCCCATGTTAGTTTGTATAGGGCGCGTTCACTAAAACAACTAACAACACTGACTAATTGATTCGGAACAATGCGCGACATTTCGGAATCAAAGAGACGACCACAATGGAAACATTTTAAAGCGTTTGTGATTAAGTGACTCCTTGACTTGTGGGTGGAAAGTATTTCGAATTCTATTTGTGAACTTATGACGCAAAGTTACGACATAATACAAAGTGAATTACGGATTTATTTAGGCGGCTAATGTACAATAGTATGTAGATGATCAAATAAAATAAGTAATAGGACTCGTTACAGCAAAAATAAGTGCACGTGAGCATTGCTATGTAACATGGTTGAACTAAACGTTTCCATATAGAATAAAACAAACGAAAAACTGAGTTTATTTACCCCGAAACATTTATCAATTTATCAATCTATTGGATAATTGAATTTTACTTACTCCCGCGGCAAATCACAAACTTCCAGCCGTGCACTATATGCTTTGATTTTCATTTTCAAGTATCAAGACTCAAGCTCACCGCTCACTATAATTATAACATACTCCCGATCAATAACGTACTTTTAACAGCGAGTGCATTTTTCAATACGCGCAAAGTTCGAGTGTAGAAACATAGGTCGAAATCCGAATGGAATTTCTCGTGCGGAGTTACTAAAAATAACTGTTACGTAGGACATCACCATGCCACGTTAGCCAGCATGTGTGGCATTCACAAGGTCAAAGTTTAAACTTAGGATTGGTTCCGGATCATTTGATTCAACTTTCGTCTATTGACGTCAGGATTAGTTTTTTGCAAACTTAAATCGAGATGACACGGCGCCTAAATGAACTTTCCAAAATGTAACACAACCTTCAAAGTATAAGTTTCAGTCTTAAATTTCACATCAGGGCTTAGGCTCAACAGGAAATAGGCGCCTACAGTAAATTACAAATACTTTTGCGGTTTATTGAATTAAATCTGTACGAATGTAAGCGAGCCGGCCAGAATAACAACCGCCAAGTTGGAAGAGAAACTAATCGAATTACAACCGCAAATATATCGTTTGTTCAATCAAAAACCAACTGAAAATAACAATATTGGCTATAGTTCCTCCAAGGCACTCATTACCAAATGTATGACTTCGTCAACCTCACATTAGAGTAATATGCAACTAACAATTATGTCATAACAAACGTATTATATTACGTAGTTTTTAAACATAATAATCTAATTTTCATTTAAACAAGAAAAAATATTTTTTTTCCTAGTTACTGCTAACATACTCGATGTACGATATTTGTTGGCGGTTGGCACTGGTTCAAGCAATGATGATCAGCATTCGGCGCAGCTTAGCTAAGTCCCGTGCTTACATTGCACGAGAGTGGTGTAATAAACCGTATATTATATTATTGTGTGGAGATTAGACCCTCCATTATTTTCATACGATCCGTCACTAACGACACCCGCCAAGTAGATTAAAAACCAGGGTAATTACATCCGCCTATTTTAAAATACAAACGAACTGCACTATAGATTAAAAAAATATATTTTATATCTTGTACATTTGCTGTTTGAGTCATTTCCCGTTCATAAGCGCTTATTAGTAAATGAAGTTTGC
This sequence comes from Halocynthia roretzi, assembly GCA_013436055.1. Taxonomy (NCBI): domain Eukaryota; kingdom Metazoa; phylum Chordata; class Ascidiacea; order Stolidobranchia; family Pyuridae; genus Halocynthia; species Halocynthia roretzi. The sequence goes on from QRAM01000319.1 coordinate 75,068, forward strand.
AGTCTTCATAACCAATTTGCAGACACTTGCTCACTAAATTACACAAATATTGGATTGTACAGTACTACCAAGTAGACACTCATTTCGAATTAGAAGGGGGAACAGCACTTGGAAGATTCAGTACAGTGGTTTTACAAGCACTTGTACACTAAGTTACACAAATATTGTACTGTACATAACAAGCAAGGTGACATGGGCACTCATTCCGACTTAAAAGAGGGCACAGTACTTTAAATTCAGAGCGAACTACGACTTGGCAAATGCTTTAATTTGATTGAAAGTAATGACGTGTAACATTGTGTCACATTCTTATACGCAATTTTTCGAATTATCGCCCAGGGCTTATTTACAGAAAACTCCGGCAACTGCTTTATATAAACCTTTTCTCTCAATTCTCTACAATGTGCTCATTGACACAGTGGTTAAAGATCGGGTATCGCTAATTAAAACACGAGATTGACACAAATCTAAATAAAGTAACTACCCGTACAATGGGGACCGTCTCGTGGGAGCAAACGGGGTGAAGATGGGTGAGGCCCACTTAGGGGTTAACTGGTGGGTCGATATTGGGAGACGCTTGCGAGTCGCCACTAAGTAATAAATTATCTTGACGAGAGAATTGTTTTTGTAACTTTTTCAGAACCAAGTACTCGAACTTGTAGAGGAACACAAAGGGCAAGGTCACGTCAAGAATTCCAAAGTGAGACTTTCTACCAGACATTGTCGAGAGCTGTTGCTTAAACTTCGCATAGTTCACCATGTACGGTGATTAAACGCAAACATAACGCTTTTCAAATACGTGGGAAAATGAGCCAGCGTAGGTAGTTTGATAATTGCAGACAGTCTCTTTTCAATAATAAGAACTGGCGGATAACAATACGTATCTTATTATAAACGCAACCGCCTTCCAACAGTAGTAAATCTAAGCCTAGCATGTTAATCCCAAATTTTAAATATATCAAGGCAATTTAAGATACAATGGACGCAGCTTCATATGATCCCGAATCATATTTTATCAATCGGGTATTGTTATCAAAGGGAGACTGGCCCAAAACGATCACAATAAGCAGCGTCCACTGTATATCACATTCATATCCCAGATTTAATGTTATCAGTCAGTTATTGTTATCGTTAAGACGACGGAGAAAGTGTTATTTGATCAAGCAGGAGTTTTGTAAGTACACCAGTCCTCCGTTATATACGATTGATGCGTTCTGACAACAACCTACAATTATGATTTATTCACCATTTCATTACGTTACCACAAGGCAATATAAATATTAAAACTAGACATATGACGTTTTGAAAGTATGGTAAATAATAAAATCCACAAAATACGTGCAATAACTGCAAATAACAGTAAACCACGAAGTAACACTTTTAACAGAACACTTTTAAACGTAGTGTAGTCACCTCTACACACAGACACACAAAAATCAGATAACTGGGCCTCCCCGGGTGAGTGGGGGCGCTTGGGTGATCTACGGGTACACCCGAAGAAAAATGTTAAAATCGCAACAAGGTCGAAGTCTTCTGCTACTGAAATATTCGGATTTGTGACGCGATAATAGTGTTTTAAATTCGAATTTTTTGCGGGGAACGGCCAAGGCTTCACGGCTTGTTGAAAGCACTTAAGCTTAGAGAAACAGTAGCTGAAATAACTCTCTAAAACGGAGGATAGGAAATGGATGTAGCGTGTTTGCGGTAACGCTAATGGTGTTTTTGCTTACTTTACTCGTAAAACATTTGGAGCATTTGAAAGACGCGCATACCTTGCGGTATAGTGACATCATAATTGATAATTAATCAAGTGTGACAACCGGGAAAAGAAGACTGATGGCGTACGGCTAATTTTTTAGTTCAACCTTGGTTCCGGGATCATCAGTTGATTTAAAACTCTCCTCTTAAATCTTTCAATGACGGTATCGCTAATAAAAGCGCGAGATTGTAACTACGAAGCTAAATACAGTGTTGCTTCGTACTTCGCACGACACTAACTCCATATGTTCCAGACTTCGAATGTTCGACTCCGATGCTTCTACGTTCGAACTGCGCGGTAGCGGCCGAAATTTGACGCTGGAATAAATAAAATTGACACTTTGTTTATTATCACGTAGGCAGAACGAATTAATTCACTTTCCATTATTTTTTATAGTTATAATTGATTCGGATTTCGAACAATTCAGAGTTCGAACGGCCTCATGGAACAGAATAAGTACGAGGTACGGTATACCACACGTATATTAGGGTTTTCTGTGTACATTTAATTCTGAGACGCATATCCAACTCAAACGTGTGGCGGATGTATACTACACGGATTTCCCTTCGATATTCTCTCTTCATTTCTAGTGCTGTTTTATCTTTTATAGGCCCCCTCCGATAGCTCTTCTTACTATTGTTATTTTGTTCTGTCATGGCGGATGTACTATAATTAGACTCCGTTTTAAACTTCCTTTCTCAACTTTTAGTGCGGATGTATTTTCCATGCGCTCTTTCGGTAGTTCCTATTGCGGTTATAAATATGATTTGCCATTGGCGGATGTATACTAAATGATATTCCCAAGTTATTATTACTTCTATGTAATTACGTCACCTTTTCAACATTGGTAGGCGATTACGTCACAATATCAGATATAGTAATTATCCACACGATAATAACACCTTTTATTTATTTTACACATCACCGAATTACGATTGGGGGATAATGGGTAAATTAGTGGGGTAAAATTGTCAGTGGTATTCTGAGTAATGATGACGGAATGAATATGAAAATGTCTAAATTTCGCAAATTGAGACTTTGATTTCTGATGAATCAGAAAGATTTAAGCAATCATACGCTTAGTCATGGTTTGTAGTGTTACCGCGAAGCAGGTGCGCTGTTCAGTCGACTGAATTTTATTTCCTCCAATTTTCCCTCATTAGTGATTTCTCTCCAGATTTCAAATTTAGAAGAAAATTGAATTTCGAATTTTTCTGCAAACTTATCTCCGGATAAACCAAAGCAAAAAAACCTTGAATTTAACCATAGGAAAAAACTTGAATAGAACCTGCAACTGGTTTTCCGATTCAATAATGATCCGAACGCAATTACGCACGTATATAGCTATTGATTAGATGCATTTTGGGCAGTCCAAAACTAATATGCAGAATTAAAATATCCCCAAGAATAAACGGTATAAAAATATTACATCAAATTATAATTTACTCTTCGATATATCATAATTTTATGTACATAGCACGTCCTAGGGAAGAAGTGGCGACTCAGA
>QRAM01000319.1:81323-110130 GCA_013436055.1 Halocynthia roretzi
TTTTCAACATTGGTAGGCGATTACGTCACAATATCAGATATAGTAATTATCCACACGATAATAACACCTTTTATTTATTTTACACATCACCGAATTACGATTGGGGGATAATGGGTAAATTAGTGGGGTAAAATTGTCAATGGTATTCTGAGTAATGATGACGGAATGAATATGAAAATGTCTAAATTTCGCAAATTGAGACTTTGATTTCTGATGAATCAGAAAGATTTAAGCAATCATACGCTTAGTCATGGTTTGTAGTGTTACCGCGGAGCAGGTGCGCTGTTCAGTCGACTGAATTTTATTTCCTCCAATTTTCCCTCATTAGTGATTTCTCTCCAGATTTCAAATTTAGAAGAAAATTGAATTTCGAATTTTTCTGCAAACTTATCTCCGGATAAACCAAAGCAAAAAAACCTTGAATTTAACCATAGGAAAAAACTTGAATAGAACCTGCAACTGGTTTTCCGATTCAATAATGATCCGAACGCAATTACGCACGTATATAGCTATTGATTAGATGCATTTTTGGCAGTCCAAAACTAATATGCAGAATTAAAATATCCCCAAGAATAAACGGTATAAAAATATTACATCAAATTATAATTTACTCTTCGATATATCATAATTTTATGTACATAGCACGTCCTAGGGAAGAAGTGGCGACTCAGATCGATAAATGTCAAATTAAATAAAGTTAATTCCATCTCCTCACTACTACAAGCAATAATTTTAACACATTCCAACGTCAATTTTACACATTATTGCGCAGAGCGATAAAAACTTTGTAGTATTAACTGATAACTGGGATTTAGAACAGCTCTTCGACCTGTGTTTTATTATGGCAAGAGTTTGTTATTATTTACTGTAATAACAAGTCTGAAAATCCCTTATTACGCTCGTTTTCCATTGATATTTCATCGTGCGTGGCGACCTCGTGACATCAGTATCCAAATTATACCGTAAATGATGAATAAATATCGTATTAAGGCAAGAGCAAGGTTTTCCAACTTTTTTTATCTTTTATGTGAGCAGGGTTTTACGCTGGTTTTCGACCAACTTAATTTCTGCACTTGTGGGGGGATATACATAGTGTGCATACGATTTTGAGAGGGCCTACTACCTCTGGTACAGGCGTGGGTGGGTATTGTAGAATGTAGAGCATGGTGACCCACTTTATACCCCAACCCCATAAGAAATGTTTGATCAATGATAGTACCTTTACCTCAGCACAAATGCAACTAGAAATTAAGCAATTAGATATTAAATAGACAACGAGACTACAACCTGTAGAACACAACCACCTACAACCTGTTCTCACGGCACACTGGCAGTCTGGTACTGAATGATGACTGGGTTGGATCGATTTAAACCAAATTTGGTTTGGTGACTTCCGGCGATTCCGGAGCAGACCGTGGTGGCATTAAAAAAGATGCCCTATCAAATATGGTAAATCATTTTACTGATTTTCAATTAACGAAGAACCTCATGGAACAGATTTCAATTCGTTAAGATATTAAATATCAATAAGGCGAATTACGATTCAGTTGAATTCATTCGATAAGTTCAAATCACTTTATGATCAACTGAGCAGATCCAAATGAGAAAAGGCACGCGCGAGCGAACGTAAACACAATAATTTTCTCGCCAAATCCAATGATTATAAGGTTGCGAAACAAACTATTTCAGCAGGTGCTGATGCTGGTGGCACGATCAAATCTGATGAGTTTGAAAAGTAATGATTCGATGATTTGGTAGAATTATACAGCTGTAAATCATAGGGTGTCCATGAAATCATAAACTTAATTTTTAAAAAAATATTCTATTTTACGCGCTCTGGTTTGGCCGGAACAAAAATACCAGACTTTAATTAATATATATTACTGTATTTATTTTTCATGTTTGTTTAAATGTCATCTAATATATCCTGCAATCTACATTGTTTTGCTTTGATGCTGAACCGAATATCGTTTCCTTATAAGTTTAAGTTTGATTCCAAACAGGGTAAAGAATCTATACTTTAAATACCGTTAAAAGAAACCCGTTAAAAGAAATAAAGCGTGGAAGAAAATTTATTCTGCAGTAAATATATATATTAGAAAACCTGATATAGGAAATTATCATGTGAGAAATGAAATAGAAACTAATTGTTTAATAAAATGTCTTTTGCAGAGAATGGCTTTATAAGAATGTCTGATATAAGAAATTATATTCAGTAAGAAATTGTAAGAATCTCGATAGGAGAGATAGAACGATGCGGGTATATTTACTGGCTGTACTCCGTTTCTCCCAGTTCGGTTTGTTTATTTTTTTTATTCCATACACCTGATTTTGTGTTTATTATTTTCACAGTTCTGCATGATGATTTGCCAATGTCAATTCAGATGTTCTGTGGTTTCCCCAGCATGACTTACTGAACGACTAGCTCAATTTTTGTAATATGCTGAGTTCAACCGGTTGTTTATTTGTCAATGTCACCATTTCTCAGCAGATATTCACAAAAGTAGGCACAGGGGTCCAGATGCGCCCCAGAATAATTCATTACCAACTAAAGCCAAGGACCCAAGGAAGACCAAATGTACCCTAGAATGATGCATAAAAAAAGAAACCACAGGCCCCAGGTCCCAGGCCCTAAGGGAAGGGGGAATGAATTTCTATTAGGATCGCTCAATATGTCCCTATTGGAATCGATTCTACTACACTGTTATCATTTTCCTTACATTTCGTCACGTTACTTGTCCGGGACCGGAACACGCCCACCACGGCAACGTCAGGAGAAAATTGTAAAGAAATTGACTCAATTGACCTAAAAACGCGTGGGACCCCGATGTGCGGTGCCTCGTACTCCGCACTATGCTAACTTCGAACGTTCCAGACTTTGAATGCTGAATTCATGAGAAATTCCTAAGACTTGAATTCACCCAAAATTGAAATCACATCAAAGATATTGGAAACGATCCATCACGTTTAGTTTTATTTGGGATAAAATATTTAATCTCTCGCTCGCACCATGCAGGTGCTGATCATAGTGTAACACCTGTTGGCATGTTGACGTCCCTCCGTTCTAGATTTACTGTTTATTTATAGATTCACAAATGCTAAACAGAAACGTTCATAGTTCGTTTGACATTTGTGCTGTCAATGCGCTGTTTATATTTGGCTTCGGGTCTTTATATGAGAGCTGTAATATCCGTTGCAGGGTAAGGGTCATCTATTTCCTATCACGCTTACCGGAATAACAACCGGCCATATGTTAAGGGTCGTGAAGCTAGCAGTTATGAACGGCATCGGATTAACCTACCTGTGGGCCCCAGGCCAAAATCATCAATGGGCCCAGAATATTTTAGAAATATTTACAGGTTTTAATAATTAATATATATATAAGTGAAAATATTTTGTATTGGCCAAATGTCATCAAATATTAGGTAATATTATGATGTAAGAAATAAGAAATTCAACACAATGTAACACATCATTACGACAAACTAGTTCCATTTGGCACCCAGATGCTATTCAGGTTGCACGACAATGTAGTATAGAGCAGCAACATGACTGGTCTGTATTATTGTGACTCAGTTGAATTTTATTTTCATATTTTTTCTTTTGCCATTCCTAACTTAAAACACCAGACAGATTTATTACTATCCGTAGGACGGTGTGTATCTGTTAATTACCAACCTGTATGTCAAGTGACAGTGATCGTTTTTAGTTCTCTCGAAACACGAAGTCGCGACCGCGCCTAGATATATCAGGGTGAGGAACAGATAGGATGGGACGTGGGTGATTAACCTTTGTCACTGATAACCCAAAGGTTATCTTTATCCGAAATTTAAAGGTGGGTGACTTGTTTACCCAAATGGGTTTAGAAAATAAGACTTATAGTTAAGAGAGTAGATAATAGCGGTAATAAAATAAATCTAAGTAACAGAGGGAATATTTTTGATATATTCTTTTTTTCTGTGACAGAAAGAATAAGACAATCAATCATAACACCTTATCAATGTATCACCTTATCTCGTTTCAAACGGTTGAAGCCCATTGCAATATAACTTATCCCTTTGTTACTATTACCATACAACACTGCACAGATATGTCTTATTACATTGAACTATGGGGTACTATGAACTCTTCAGTAGGTGGACAGAGGTCAGGGGATGCTATGAGGGACACTAGGTGTCTACATTTGTATCATGTTTCGAGAAATGATTCAGCGCAGTAAAAACCTGCTAACCAAGCGACAAAGTAGATTACAGATATGTGATAGGAGAGACTCGAGGCTTGTTTTGTCAAATATTGAAACGGATATGTTAAATTAGCAGAATCTCACCAGGTCATTAGGGGGACAACCAAATATCAGAAAATGGGGCACTTGGACAAAAAATGTAAAAAACCGTTGGCCTAACAGATGGTACAGCTCATAGATTATCCTCGCGCCTCCTTAAAATAGTTTCATTGCCGCATCACGGATTTTCAATTTCATCAACAGGTGGTGAAATTTTTGCTCATTCTTCTTTCACGCTCTGTCATATCCTAATCCCTGAACTATTTCACAACAAAGATTCATCGCCTAGTTGCAATCACAAACAGATACAGGAACTGACTGCTGCCTTATCTAGATTTGAAATATGTTCCGTTACATTCAAAGTCTAATCCGTCAGAGGACAGGTGAGTTTCACCTGTGGTGTAAAACGAATCTAGACAAGGCCGGATTAAAGTTCTTTAAGGTTCCCTAGATGTTCTTTGGGAGCTTGTGAGATGGTATTAACCATAGTCACTGACGGAATGATGATGGACTAAGGAGGTTACAATAACCTCGGTAGAGGGCACCATCATCACTGCAGCGACCATGCATAATACCATCTCAATACCACGGTAGTATTGCTTGATCTCCAGGCCTTATAATTTACGACTTACAGACAACACGACTTCTATCATCATTAAATCGTAATATTTAATCAACTTTAAACAATAATGTTGCGACTTAAGAAACAACAAGATATATGAGCACTACATTGGATGAATGAACAGTTGTTGTAAGTGGCACAGGTGACACAAATATGGGAACAGAACTTGAAAGATGCAGTACGGTGGTTTTACAGACACATGTACATTAAATTACACAATTACTGCACTGTACAGAACTAGCAAGTTTACATGGGCACTCATTTCGAATTAGAAGAGGGCACAGTACTTGGAAGATGCAGTGCAGTGGTTTTACAGACACACGTACATTAAGTTACACAAATATTGTACTGTACAATGCTAGCAAGTTGACATGGGCGCTTATTTCGACTCGATAGCAAATTACAGTTTGGCTCGGCACTGCGTTCCAGTCATCAGTCAACTCGATACCACAGAAGCCTATCAACATTGATGATACTATCAAGAAATATTCCCTTATCAACGCTATTTACAGTTTCTTGTCACGCATTGTTCGCACGATTCTCAAAATCTAAAAATTTCCAAAAAGTTTGGTACGATGTTTGTAAGTAGAAGCACACGACTTCTCAGTTCATTAATTTTATTAACAAGCTGTCAGGAATCCACCAATTTCTATTCTTCAATTCTCAGTAACAATCTATTGCGGGGAATTTTATGACAAAATAGTAGGTACGACCGCTCACAGCCGAACAGAACAGAACTGGAGTTTCAGATACACGACACATCCTCCCTTCGAGTGTGTGTATAGACGAACTCCTTACTCAAAGACTGCACCTCACACTTACGACCGTTATCACGCCCGCATAACTACGACCGTTCCTCACGCTTACGACCGTTAGATAATTCATCTTATATATAAAGAAGAAATTTTGTGTGTGTGTCTGGATGTGTGCGCTCCTAGGGTTCTTGATTCAGCGCTCTGAAAATTAGCATCAGGGTCTGTTGGCGACGCTGAAGTGCTATGGCCATTTTTTTTTTCAAGTACGGATCCTAGATCACTATTTCCCTTACTTGATTACTTGGTACCTCTTCATGCTCTCATAGACTTGGACTCTATCACCCGTCGTGTGACATTAAATCAATTTAACAAGATATTTTCCAAGTCATTGAAACGAATCCTGGTTATTGATCGAGGATTTCGTTTACCGACCAATTCACATCACGACCAGGTCGTTGAAACAGAACATGGTCGTTAAGTGAGGAGTACCATGTAATAATTGTAAAGTACTGGGATGGGTAAGAGGTAGACAAAGTTCCCTCCATTAAGGTCGGAATAACCTAGTTACATTTTGTATTCTTGAAATTTGGCGGGTGTAATACAAATGGGAACCTTGATCAAACAGTCAGGCGGTTCCGGAACATGATCGCATGCTATTTTGGAAGAGGGAGAGAGAGACCTCCCCGGTAGATCTGAGAGAAATAGTTTTGAAGGTCGAAGATAAATTGTTCAAGGTCATTGTCACCTGTCAGAAATTCTACACCAACTCGAGCGAAAGTATTTATGACGCTACAAGGATTTCTACATGGTTTGAACTGAAACAACAGGTGATGCTGTTTAGCTGAAGTTCATAACAAAAAAGCTCTCATAGAAATAGCGAGGTATTATACTTCGGTCGCGAGGGGGCGTTAGACAGTACCTGCGTAAGATTCCATGATTGGCTTACCATAATAAACTACGAAATTCAAGATGAATTCTTATCAGATTTTGCCTCAATGTTAGAGATGTGCAATGAAAAGATTAAAAATTTATTCAATGTTATTTCAATAGAGCCACCACAAGATGCCTGCAGCTTAAAGTCAATTTTTCATGTATACAATTGTCAACCGCTACATGAAAAGTGTTTTGTTCATGGTGCAAAGTATTTTCTCAACGTCAAACGTCACACGATAAATAGTTGAAATACTTTAGCTAAATCGGTAAAAGAGAGAAATTTGGCAACTTCAATCATTGTCTAAGATATCGTAACCTAACTCTACAAAGTGTTACTTTACCCACGAAATGACAGTCAATTTGTACAAGGTACATCACACAATATCGATGCAACACCGTGTATAAGGATGGATTTAAGCATAGGATTAAGGACAAGATTACGCATATGTCTTTTTTGGATAATTCCTGACTTTAAAACATTAGCAAATTTGAAATTACTATTGCAACCTTTACCCAAACCTAATAAACCCCCCGGACGTAGTAGACAGCATAAGAATTACATAATTTTTCAGATGATTTCAGAATATAGTGGAAACTGCTTATTGTAATCTTTTTGAGACATCTTTCTGATAACAATAACTGGCCGATTGGACGAAATTGAGCAAAAATACTACTACTACTACTACCACACATATAAGCGATATATATGTATTCCCCTATGCAGGAACAATAAAATTACAAACTTTCAGAAATACAAACAAACTTCTCTATGAATTCAAATGATAACAAGCACAAAACTAGTCTGCAAAATCTTAGATCATAAATACACTTTTTTATCGATTTTTTATTTCCACTAGCTGCTTGCGAATGTTGTCAATTTTTACCAAAACCTGAGGCCCCAATTAGGACCCCTATTTGAAAAATGAGTTTCAAGAGCGCCTAATCAAGAACGTTTGGAGTTATGGGCGAACGAACATACACACATACACATATACAGTTTCTCCTTTATTTATGAGCAAGCAATCAAAAAGTCCGTTGAATGTGTGGGTGAATTAAATCTAGAACTTGGGACTACAAAGGTAAACGTCTGGTTTGTATCGAAACTCAATTTCGTTGCCTCCAAAGTCAAAACAAAGAAATTCAACCTTATGACAAACTACAAACGAAATCATTTATTAGAACTGACCTTTGATCTTAAAGGAAAACTTTCATTTCCGCAATCGTAACAAAGGGTTTGATTCAAGGATGGAACTTGAGATTTTAGGAAATAGAGGTCTGTGAAGGAAGGGAGTTGACAATGAAGCCTTCAGTGAGATTTTTGTGTAATATGATAAATTTCCAGGCCAATGGGTATGATAGTTGCATACTCATTTTGTATTAGTATGATCAATCGAGATCACTCTAACCACTTTGCTAGCTTGCGTGTCCCCCTACATGAAGCTATTAATTTTGTAACGAGAGATTTTGTTTTTAATAAGATAACTTACTATATTTGTTGTTTATGAGAGTCAAATGTGTATTAATTTAATTCTCGTAAAATATTATATTAGAAACTTCACAAGGGATTCCCTACTAGAAGAGAAACTCCCTAATAGAAATTGAAAATGAGCGAGAGAGTGAGGAAAAGTTACCCAATGACCCAAAACAATTTTTTTTTCAACAGAACGTATTAACAGAATATTTTGACTGGCTGTCTGTCTAATACACATCTCAGCACTTAAATTTGAAAGTACGCCGCTCCTTGTATACCTGCAGTGCTTATAAGTATACTGGATTCTTTAGTCGGAACATTATTGTTTAAAGTCGGGTTTTTTAATATCACGCTCTAGGGATGTTAGGATATGTACTGTCTGTAAGCCGTGTATATTTATGTAAGTCGTAGAGCATGGAGCTCTAGAAATTAAGACTTAGCGAAGGTTCACTGGAGATACAATAAATACAGATATAGATATCAAAGCTTGTTCAAATTCTTTCCCACAGAAATAGAAAAATTTCAAAACGTATTTTTACATCGCAATTTTCCCATAGATATTATTTCTCTTTATTTTCGTGCTGGCGTCGGATATTTTTGTTTCTCTCGGCTTTTCCTGTCGCTTCATGAGAATCGGCGAATAACTAAACTTTTAGTGACGTCATATAAACAAAGATGATATCTCCGTGTTACTAAGACACATATTTGTGGTTGTTAATACGAAACCACATTCTAAATCAGACCGGTCTAACGTTGAATTTACGCCGGAGGTCGAATTTATTTTAAAGAGAGAATAAATAATAATAATTTTATGATACAATGGACGTTGCTTACTGTGATCGCTTTGGGGCTGTTTCTTTTTGATAACAATAACTGGCTGATAACATGAAGTGAGGGATATGAATATGACATACTGTGGACACCGCATATTGTGATTGCATTGGGACAGTCTCTTTGTGATAACAATACCTGGCTGATAACATGAATCGCCTAATTGGAATTGAATCGAAATAATTAGTCACTGTGACTGTGAAAATGCACAATTTCCGGACACCGAGAGAGTTCTCGATTATTGAATAGACGAAAATTTGAGAATACGTTTAGAAAATCATATTCCATATTTACGTATTCATGCCAGAATCGGCTACACAATTACATCACAACACATTTATATATATGCTTACAATAAACGTTTTGATGACATAATTATTTCAGTAACTAATGTGATAAAGCAAAGCACGGTATTACACTATATATATATACCTAAAACAATATTTCACGATCACGATTGCTTTTACTATAACAGTATCTAAGTTTAATATATCGTGCGAAAAGCAGTAGCTACTGTCCATTGTACAGATGTTTACGGGATAGGCTGATAAAAAACATCTAGTTGTTTTTTTATGATTTTGCCAATCATTGCCATTCCAACAGTACAAGCTGTCATGAAACTCTCATGATTATCACAAAAATAGACCCCGATAAAGGAGAAGGAGCGACCAAACGAAATCTATTTAATGTGTAATTTATGTGTCAAACGAATTCATTCGTACCACGAGGTACTTTGTTAAAATTCTTAAATTGTTTTGATTATTACATCACATAATAAATTAGAATGATCTGTACTATAAAATGGGAAGTTTAACGGTTAATTCAAATTTAGTGTAGAGACCTATATTATTTATAAGGGTGATAACTGATTCGTACTTTTAGCAATTCAGAGATCGAATGGTCTCGTGGAACGGATTAAGTGCGAGGTACGAGGCACTACTGTATATATAGAAATTGGATCCCAGCACAAGCCGCAGTAGTTTTATTACTTTAAAAAGATACCCAGGAGCCCCAGGACGCCCCAAGACTGTTCTAACCCTCCTTAGACAAATTCCTCGCGTTTCGAACGTATATATTATACCACTTTTCTGTTATATACTTATTCTGTTAGAAGCTTACGTGGGATATTTCCATTGGGAAAGGTTGTCACCGTCATTTTCGATTTGATGCTTACACCTTCAAAGGCATATCAGGGCATCAATGCTAGTTACTCCATAGAAGCACATATTAAATTTGATATCTACTGATTACATTTATCATATTATACTACAAACTATTATACTAAAAGTAGTCACTGAATGTATTGAATACAAGAAATTGACAACATAGAAGATATTTGTAAAGTCAGCCAAACAACCAACAAACGAATTCTACATATGTGATGTAACAAATACTGTTATTCGGTTACTAATGGACAGAGCAACAGACTAGGTCAAACCGGAGTTAGAGTTCAAAGTTGATCTATTGAAGTCATGCTTGAAACGAAATACCGTTCCGCTTAATGTTTTTAGACCGATGAGAAATCGCCGATACAGGTCACGTGTTCGAACCCCTTTACCCCTAATGCTGACCCCAGGTGTTTGACGATGGACCCTTGAAAAGATAAATGTCACCGACTCTCTGTTGTTACTGGAAATGCAGTAGATAATGAACAGCATTCTTTGAATTTATTTACCAAAACTATTTATTTTAAGAGGAAGCAACGAAAATCTTTTGTGAGGGAAATTACTTGTGATTTTTCGTTTCATTTTTGAAGCTTTCGGCTTGCGATGATGGATGGTTAATACAACTCAAACCGTTCATGTACTAGATCAGGGATTCCCAAACTTTTTTGGCTAGCGACCCTGCGACCCCTTCAAATTCATTAAAATTTTCGCGGACCCTCCATGTTTGACAGTGATAAACAGTTCAAAATATACACGTAACAAAGTAGCAGTATAGTGGTTTTTACGTAGAGTCTACAACTCATTTAAGATTCATGTTTTGCACTAGTTTCGATAATTGCGTTTTGAAAATCAGAAAAAGTACAATTTATATAGATGTAGTACTTTGTGTGAAATTGGTGTACTCTTTGCGACCCCGGAAACTCGTCGCGCAATCCATAGTTTGGGGAGCCCTGTCCTAGATCATCCCATTAGTCCACAATATACAGGGAAATATGCACACCAGGATTAAGATCAGGGAGCCCAGGCCACTTTAGGTTCCTAGGGCCCCTCAAAATTGAAATTAATCACATTATTTATTTTTTTAAATGAACTAAAATGAATCAAAAAGGGTATTTCGTTGGAAAAAATATAAGGATTAGGAATAAGCTATCTGTAGGAATATTGGGTAAACTGGACATAAACACACACCCTTCATGGCTCGTCAAAGTTCAGCTACTTCAAACGACATGAGTCAAACGGTTTTCCGCTGTCATGAAATGTCACCAAAAGTATCTCGTTTCGCCGGACAATAATTAACTTTTTAAGCGTTTTACTGAGCTTAGCATTCCTTTATGGATTCTCTTCCTTATTGAATTACCGCGGGGAATGTAACAATTCGACATGACCCAGATGTCAAGCGTTCAATATTTAGTAATAGTAGACGATCTCAAATAGCAAAATGCATCAGGTTACTGCAAACAAAGTTGTACGTAGGGAAATAGCGCCATTGTCCAAACACCGGACGTCCATCTTTAAAATAACTTCAGCATGGTATATTGTAACTTCAATATTACGCTAATCCGAACTTAGACCATTAAGACCCCGATTTACGTTGTAAACTACACGCACACATATATAAAAATACAAGTCAAGCTCGTTCGCTTATCCGGCATCCTTCGTTCCAGAACCAAACCGGAATAGTTTTTGGGTAAACTTCTTATTAGACGACCCAGTCACCCTTGTATGTCCTGTGGATACCTGGAATATACGCTCACGGGCCTATTTTCGGGAAAGGCAGTTATGTTTTGATTGAAATAGTCAAGGGGAATAATAAGAGGATATTTCGCTCGGTTCGAGTACCATTTGGTTAACAATCTTCCATAAATATATCTTGTAAATATTTGTGGTCTGAGAGAGATCGATTTTCTTTTGTTATGCAAACGCTAAGAGGATTACCTCTTATTTACGTTTTTACTATTTGCTCACAAACCCACACTGGCACTTACGTTGCTCCGAGGTCACGGATCAAAGGTCATAGTTCACACGAACGTTTCATGTTTACGAATTTCTACTTCCGTGTTACTATTTATGATGTCACAATCAAGTTATTATCGATTGATTGATCACGTGGTATGTTTGTTTTGGAGTTCGCTCCTTTTTCGCATTTTCGGAATTATTTTAAGGTTTATATTTTGGGTTCAAATCGATCGATATGGCAAAGAAAAAATTGGTATTTTTTTCAAAAGATTTAGTTTAAAAAACTCTGTATTTGTTGACAACTATTTTGGAAAAAAATATCATAGCTCGCGGGGATCAGTCATCAACTGCAAGTAAGATCAACACAACTGCCATTCTTATGTCACAATCGTCATTAGATACGTGACAATGAAAATTCATGGGGACACGGATCAACTGAAGACACTGACTCATTATTTCGTCACAATTTCGGTCGTCAGTCGTCGCGGGAAACGAAAAATAGTTCGATTTAAATGAAAATCGCTGAAGCGCAAAATATGTAAAAAAATCAGAAAATCTTCAAGGCGTGGAGACCAAACCTTCAGCAAATATAAACAAGAAATCTCGGTGTCAAGGTTTGCAAGCATTTTAAAGTGTCAATTGCTATAAGCTGAATTAAAAACATCTACTTGTGTTAAGAACAAAGAT
This sequence comes from Halocynthia roretzi, assembly GCA_013436055.1. Classification (NCBI taxonomy): domain Eukaryota; kingdom Metazoa; phylum Chordata; class Ascidiacea; order Stolidobranchia; family Pyuridae; genus Halocynthia; species Halocynthia roretzi. The sequence continues at coordinate 94,027 of QRAM01000319.1, forward strand.
TGCTTTGTTAGAAATCGTAACAAGCAATGCCTTTATACAGATGAATAATACATTCCAGTTTATGCAAAAAAAACGAATAAATATTGGAAAATAATAAGATTAAAAATTGGAAAAATTATAGAATACTATCTTGTTTCATATTTTCCGCTCGAAATTTCCCTCATTCTATAAAAAAAAATTCGGCGCCAACATTTCTTTATATCCTAATTTAGAATATTTATGTCGTAACAAACCGGGTTACGTAATAATTACTTTTATGCAGACATACTTCTTGATTTAGGACACACGTCTCTAGTTTGATGACATCACGCGCCATCGGTAAAGTGGTTTTGCATATCTGTGTCAAGGTAACAATTAAAATTATTGCGAAACAATAGACTGACTGATAGACTGATCTAGATACAGTGAACGAACAAAGATACTTCACTTTCATTCATTGTTATCAACAATTACATTTTGTGTTCCACTTTGTTTTGTCATAAACGAAATTTACTTTGAAGTTGCAAGCACAACACATAGAAGGATATGTGGAACAGATGGATATGGAGTTCATTGGTGTTAATGGGGAATCAATAATTTCTGTATTTCACATATTTGCAAGCAGTAGTACTCGTACAACAGATGTCGTACAACATCTATTTCGAAACTAATGAAGCTCAATCTTCAGGGCCCCGGGCCCCCAACACGGAAATTTTATTCACAGATGTGAGACAATCCACTAAAAAAATTTGAATCCCAATTTGATAGCCAGCAATGCAGTTAGGTGCTGAAGAAAATGCACACAGTAATGCTTAGGATCAATAAATGATTTGCTCGTAGAATAAATTATTGTTGTGAAGCATTAAACTTATCAAATTATGAGATGTGATTGATATTACCATGATATAACATTCTTGCACCTTCCCTCGACTCAACGTATTTTTTACAGTTTTTTTTTAAATCAATGATATATCGATACGACCTCATTCAAAGACCAGTTGAACAACTTATATAAAAATTTCAGCGACTTTCTCAACATCACAAATACGAATCACGGACACAATAGAAGACACGGGACATGTAATTATTTTCGACTAATTATAAGTCAACCTTGACAGATGATTTACTTTACCATCTTCTACGCTGAGTACTTCAACTTTTTACGCTTATAATAACAGTTTTCAAAAATATTTCGCGGGAAAAAATTCTGGGAAACATCGTGTCGACTTGACATAATCTCCTTTGCAACCATTGTTACGCGATAATGCGACAACTGTGATGTAAGAATCTGAAGTGGAAGATATGCAACTTTCTTACGAAATAATGCTCTTTGTTCAATGACATAATAATACAGGTGCACGTCATGAATCCTCATCTCTATGATGTCATAGATTTATGCAAGTGCTATAATGATACGAAGACAAATATATATTTCCTTTGTTCTGGGATAATTACTATGATTTCATAATTACTATGCTTCAAAATAACTTATAACATATTAAAATACGTAAAATAAACAAATAAATATCTGTGACGTCACTAAATTGAGTGAAAAGGGGAGGGAGGAGTGACATGATGGGAAAAACTCTCCTAAGGTTATAAGATCATCCCTATCAATTTGTTATGTGTTATGTATTACCAAATGTATTATATTTGTACAAGTATATACATCATAACTAACATTACATATACCTACTGCATACTATATAGAACTAAGGTTCTATTACACAGTATTTGAGGCAAATGGTATGCCATTGATTAATATTATCTAATTCTGAGAAGCATTTGTAATAACTAATGATATTATAGCGTTCTACAAATACACTATCTGCCTCACTCTCTCATATCTATACAAACATTCCTATGTTCTATTAGACATCCTGAAAATAGTTCAAAAAAAGTTAAATTCCAATGATCCCATGGACTAGAACTAGAACACACAGTCCAATGCTATATTTTCACACAATATCCAACCTTTTCTCATTTATTTAAAACTATCTAATACTACTGCATCAGAATTACGTTAAAATTTCGTAGTTTTATTCGCGGTCACGGTCTACCGATTTTACATAAATAATAATCACGGTTCATCGATTTCGGGATTGCGTAATTACGAGCGAGACCGATAAATATTGAAATAAACATATAAAGTACAGGGTACTCACAGTTTTCATCCATTGAAGATTGATTCCCCCAATAGAATTGCTTCAATACAATAACAATACATTGCTAAGTACTTGACTGCACTGTCCAGTATACACAGGTCTATATATCTCCTGAATATACAATCACAAAACACTTGATCTTTCAGCTTCAAGCACAACAAAAACAAGATGTTAGCTTTTAACATGGCGTGGCTAGCCTAATTTATTTACATCCGCCTTAACAAAAAATAAATAAATTGAACCTCCCCGTTTTTTTACATCCGCCAATAAAATGGGTCGCAGGATTATATATCTATCTTTATATATATCGCCTTAAGACTGTTCTGGAATTTCACTTCAGCCTGACCTCTGACCTCTTCTCTAAAAGTTAGATAAAATACTCCTATATTCCTCTTGCCAAATTCTGCCCTAATTTTAAGTTTATCGCCGAATCACTCAACCGCAACCTTCGTTACCGCGAAATCCTTCACATGTAAGATTACTGAGGTTTCGTAAAGAAAAACTGTATTGACAATAAGTATAAATAAGATGGAAAACGTAAAATAGAGAACTAATATTAGAAGCTAACAACAACCAAAAAAACAAACCATAAATAAAAAACGATTGAAGTTACGATATTACTTCGTTGTATAATGCTGATATATTCAGCTTATATTATCAGGCTTGCAAGCTTTGAAATACAGCGGGAGTCATATGCAATACTTCCACATTTAAATAAATATTATTTTATACTACCATGTATAAACCAAGACACAGGGTAACATATATATATACAGCTTACTGTGATCGCTTTGGGATAGTCTCTTTTTGATAACAATAACTGACTGATAACATTAAATAAGGGATATGAATATGATATACAGTGGACGCCGCTTATTGTGATTGCTTCAGGACAGTCTCTTTTCGATGGCTGATAACAATACCCGATTGATAATGTTATGAATGTTCACAATAAGCCGGCTCCACTGTATATAAAATGTTCACTGAATATTAACGTATTTCTTAGTAAACATTGAATTTGGAATACATATTGAATTCGTATGGTTGTTTGACATTTACAAATCCTTTATGAGATTGAATCAACTATCACCAACACAAATAAGTACACAGTAAATGAATAGTATTCCAGCTATCATTTTCCAATCCATAATACTAGTTAAATGTTAAAGTCAGAGAACAGAATTTAAAAATTCCCCTGGTAAATACCCCGTGTTGGAAATCCCCTGTCATAAGCTCACAAGCCTGAATAACAGATATTAATCATAATAATAAAGTACTAATACAACTGAAGAGTTTGGCAAGTAAAAATAAGAATGATAAAAAAAGCGGGAAATTTCGTCCAGTTCTGGGTTATTTTCAGTAGTTTATAAAAGTTATTTTAGGGGTGAACGATGGGTAAATGTCTGATGAGTGAATATCATGTTTGGGTGAACATTTGTCCCATTTCAAGCCCATATAGGTCAACTTTACGGGACATATGGTGAATTATTCCTAGTAAAATGCAATCCACTTATTTTAATCGCAGATAATATTATAAATTGTCCAAGTTATAACATTTCAATATTTCCAATATACAGGATATTCATATAATTAATAAATACCATATATACTTGCTATATACTTTTATATATATATTTGTTCTAGTAAACTTATTTCCAAAGTAAGCCAAAGGAAACTTGTGTAAGTATCAGATTGTCCACGAGTTAGTTTCGAAAGCCCCATAAACCCCTATTTATCCCGGTGAAGTGCATTACCATGATCCCTAAATTGTACCCCTGCATCACCGTAACAACTTGCACCAAATGACCCATCTAAATATAAGTTTGGGTGGGGTGTTATTGCCGCAGGTGTGGGGTAGTTACTGTATATAAAAATATGTTTTATTTTAAGAGTTTCCCGTTAGAACTCGTAATAGAGATGACCTTCCGGCAGAAGGCCAAATCTAACAGTTTTATTTATTAGTTTTTGAGCAAATTTTTGTAAAAATACAAAAGTTTAAAATAAGACAAGTATAACTTTTCACCAGATAGAACTGTTTGATCGTACAATAAATATACCCTGGAGTTACTAGGAAGGTTGCTATTGATATATAAACAGGTAGAAAACGATGGGCAGAAGGTAAATGGTTAAGGAAGAGGCGGAGCTATGAGTAATCAGATGTCAACTATATTCTCGGTCAGGATTTTTGGCGTCTTTAGATGTAAACAACACGATTTTAGTGCAATCAGATAAGAAATGAGATAAATTTTGGGTTGAAATAGCGCAAATCGTCGAGACAAATTCGAAAAAAATTACTTTTCGGAAATAGTGCAAATGGATTTTTTTGTTGTAAACGACTGCGATCAAGTGATTAATACGTCATTAGATGACGTCATTTTAAAATTAAGTTAGCTTGCCAATAGTTGCTACACAGAATGAACTTATAGCAGATATGATCGGGTATGAACTCTGCTGATATTAAATTCATTCAGGTTTGGATTGGGTAGCTTACATATCTAAGCTATATGAGTTTCAGGATAGCTCAGTGGCGGGTTATTTGTATTCGAGAATACAGTGCAGTAGTATGGTAAATCTCGAGTTCGCTGTCAACAGATATACTCGACTTCATTTACTTCGAAACAGTTTTTTCTACATTATTTTAAATTCCTATTTTTCCACTCTATACTAAGGAAGGTCGAATTACAGAGACATTCATGTCAGAGCATATTTACATGACAATTATTACGTTAGAACTGCGGGTATTATGTCATAATTATCTCGACTGTGATAACACTGAGTATATTCCCGGATTTGAAATCGGCCAATAGTCACGTGATCAGTTTTCCCACCGACCACGAGTCGCTTATCTACTAGTGGTTAGGAACTTCAAAAATGTCTTGCATAATCGCACGTTTTATGACGTCATACTGGCGCGATTTCTGACATCACGCACACGTGACCTACGTCTTTACCACTGTGCTAGCGTGACGTCATCGGATTTACGTCATAACGGGGAAAGTACCCGCTGCGTATCGGAACTACCGACAACCGCACCCTTCCACGGCCATTTGTTGATATGTCTTCAGAACAACGAGTTCACATTCATCAACGTATAACATTGCTATGGGACTCAGTTCAGTAGGAACACAGCAGGGTTTTGGAGTTAAAGATGGATCGACTGAATTCACTAATGTCTGTACTATGGCGTGATTTGTAGCATTCATGTACTCGGCGAGTGGAAAAGGACACTCTCCGTTGCAGTAAAATGCGTGGTATCCATGAGGAGCAACTATCCAATCATCCCAGTTAACATCAGAGAAATCAACATAAAGATCTTGACGCTGGCAGCTCTTCCGTCTCGGTTTTCTTTCTTTTTTACGATGAGCTTTTCGTTTCTTACGACTGCGACGTGACAAATTAGTCTCTTTCCCATCGTGAGTATATGTCAATAGCAAAGGACGTTTATGATGCCATTCCCGGGGTTCATTCTCGTTTCTGACGTCACGACGGAGTCTCACGTGACTCGTGACGTCAGGTGCTGGTGTGGATTCATCACCATCACGAACGATTTCAACGACCAAGCCGTGGTTTTTGTCTTTCAGCCATTTTTGTGTCTCAGCACTGACGTCAAACCGTTCCCAAGTGGTGTTAGACGTATCGACCAATCGCGTGGCGACTAGCCTCGTGATCGGCTCCCGCATTTTTTGAGAGCCGAATTTATTTCTGCGTTTGTTGACGATTTCCAAGATCCTGTTTTGTTCTTCCGTGACGTCATCGAACGATGACGTATCTGTGACGTCGTCGTCAGGGAACTTTATGACCTCATAAATGTTGATGCGTTGCATCCGATCTTCGTCGGGCAAGGACACGTGTTGTTTGATTTCCTCTCTGTGCAGAAGGAGCTCGGCGTATTTTAAGTTCTCGTTTGGCGGAAGGGTTGAAATGTTGAATAAAAGGCGGATGTGGTGATCTGGGAGACCTTCAATTCTCTCAAATTCATCTGAAAGCAATATAATGATCTTGGTCAGGATAATGAACTATATAAATTAATTACTAATGACAATATATAGAGAGGCAACAGACACACTAAACTGATTTTATAAAGGTTGTGCGACAATAAATATATATTAATTAAGAAAGAGTAAATACAGAATGCTATCTATATTGACATTGAAAAGAATCTCCTCTATCTTGCAAAAACAATAAAAATACAATATACATCGTTTAACGCGCCCTTATTTATCGCGAATTCGGATATACACGATCGATCATTGGAAGGTGTTGAAAAAGTATTTTAAGTATATATTATATATACTAATATATTGCATTAGTCACCGCTTTGCACTTGATCCTGTTGGTGATTTATTCGTTAAGAATGCCCAAAATTCAGTTATTGTGACACGACAAACGGTAAATTTAGTAATTTTATTGTTCAAGTATCTTGTAGTACGAAAGCTCGTCACGGATGAGGTGTCTTCATTTAAGCGAATAATCTTAAGTTAAGCGTGCAAAAGCTCGATTGTTACGTCACAAATATGCCAGGTGTACATTTGTTTCCTCAAAAAACGAATCAATTTTTAAAGTAAATAAGGGGGTGAGGGAAACGTGGCCTTTATTCTCTCCCACTAAGACCCCATACCCAAAATAATAATAGGGTAAAAACCAAAGCCGGATGTCGGAGCAAAACCATAAATTTTCATTGCAAATGCGGCGTTTCTAACCCAAAATATCTCTCCCGTGACAAATATTCGCTGTAAAGTGTTCATTATTACAAAATAAATGGCATTTTTGCGTACGTAATAGATGCTTGGTGTGAATAATATTGTGACATAAACAATAGATGCATTATTTTCCAGTAAAGTATATGCGATATTTTTCTTAAAGCTCCATGTATGTTATTTGGGTGATTGTACGATGGTATTACCAGCTTAGCCACTGACGAGATGAAGATGGACTCAAGAGGTTGCTATAACCTCAGCGGAAGTCACCATCATCGCTGCAGTGACACCAGCGTTGCCGATACCTTATTTATACAGCTGTGAGCTGGTGAATATGTCTTGCTCAAGGACACAGAGATGGTTTATGCTGAGTTATATATCCACATATATCTGCTCAATCTAACTACTATATATTCACTTGCTTAAGTTATATTAGAAATTACCTACAATATCAACACTATCATTATATCAGTGAAAACATTTAACTCGCAGTCTCACTTTCCCAATAACCTCCAGCTGTACCATCACCCACAAAAACAATAATTTAATACCCACAGTTTGACACCCTTCCATGACCCGTGCCATTACATCACCCCTAATTTAAGACACTCAGTTTAAGATAACCCAATATTAGAGAGGAAATTTGAAGATGTGTACACATAGTTTCATTGTTCTTCTCACAATACGTTATTATGTAACAGCAATAAAACGATTATGAGGTGTAAATGTCACTGAGTACTTCAAATTCTTACACAAGACACGAGTGTCACCAAATACAAATATAGATAATTTTATATTCATCCAGCTGTGGACCCCCAAACGCTTATTTAGTTAGGATGTTTTGGGGGATGGTTAAATTATACTACTTGCTGCTTAATATAACTATTTGATCTTAGTGTACTTAGTATTTGATAAAAAGCGTGCAAGTATACCACATCCCTATTTCGTTTATTTCAGTTTATCAGTTTATCAGTTTATCAGTTTATCAGTTTATCAGTTTATCAGTTTATTTGAACCCCCGTAATCGTGCTGTGGATCCCAGTCTATTCCAGACCTTGGAATGCACGGCCTGCGGGCCACATACGGCCCTTTGGCTGATGTTGACTGTTCCCCTTAAGGTTAAATAGAAATGTTTTTTTTGAAAATCTGATTGAATAAATAACATTTCTTGTAAGGCAATCTCACTTTTTCATTGTTTAATAGTCATAACATTTACTCTCACCAGTCACGTCTTGTCGAAACAATGCAATTTACCGCTTTTCACAAAGAAATAAAATTAATGTTATACAGATATGAGTTTAGGCTATTGGCCAGGTCCTACACAATATTTTTTGTTCCTCATGTGGCCCCCCGGAAAAAATATTTGCCCACCCCTGCATTACAGCGTAGATTATCGAGAACTAAACCACTGTTCGACGCTTGAAGTCATCACAGTTTAAACCACTTAAAGCAAGCGAGCGTTGTTTATCATTGTTTCCCTTTCTGAGATACTTTACTGCAGAACTTCGTTCATTCAAAGCAGTTTTTATAGTTTTCTGTTTACAAACAGAATAAAACTATCTTCATTACGTGCTTGTAAACAGTAGATCAAAGAAAGGAAGCAAATAGAGCAAAACATGAAGCCTTTGCCCCACTAAAATAAAGGAGATTAAACGAAGATTTATCGAGGAAATGAATTGCCGTTAAGTAAAGTGTAAATAAACACAACGAAAGAATTTTTAAAACAATTCGATCAGTGGCGGCTTGTGGAAAAATAGAATGGAGGGAAATTGCAAGCCCTATCTTTTCATTGATTGTCAGCTGAAAAAAGGTGATACTTTGTAAATACTTCACTCTACTTTCCATTTTCACTGTTTGTCAGAGGGTAATTAAGGTATTTAAAGCAAGCACTAGTCATTAGAGCGTCCTGTATACCCGCATACGGCATAGTAGGGGGTAGAGAACTGAAATTCCTGGGGCTCTTATACTCTTACTTTCAAGGCCCTCTTTTAATTATTACTTTTAAATTGAGACTGAACTATCTAAATATATTCTTAATATTAAGTTCCTTAATAGGGTTTGAAGTAGTGCTAATATTTTGCTAATTATTCAATTCGTCTCTGAGTTGGGTAGAGCTTGCGAAATCAAATGGAAATAAGTAAGTAAATAAAACAAGAAATTCTCTTCATGTAACCTTATATATTAATTTATAAAATAACGGAAATAATTGGGAACATGTTTCCTTATTCACCACATGATAACGAATGCTTTGTCGTAATTATTTATTTTCAGATATTTTAATCGATATATTCTCCTCAATTTACAGCTTAGCGTTGAAATATTCACCTTGATCAAATTTTGTAATTTTGCTTCGTTGTATTTTAAGAACAACATAATAATAAAAGAATTACAAGTTCCAATTTCCAATTTCCTCAATTATCTCAAATACCACTGAAATAAATTCAAAATAATCAGGATGTCTGAGTCGTTAATTCATTCCTTCTACGAGCCAGGTTGTCGCTATTACAAATGACATTACATAATAACTATTGCGGAATCTATATAGTCCAATTCAATTATTCCCGAATTTATGCCCTCGCTGGGGCATCTTTAGTAAATTGTACTTAGGAGAATAATTATATCATACAACCACGTGTACACTTGAACATGTCTGATGATATAAACCAACATAGAAGAAAACTGCAGTTAATAATAATCGAATGAGTTTTCGTCGTGAATATGTTCTGACGAAAATATTCAAATAAAATTATACGGCCGTGAACGAAACATAGTAATTCATTCGCAATATTAATTGCATGAAATTATCTTCGATTTACCAATTATCCTTTACCCTTGAGAATTATAATATTCCCGCTCATTTCGGGGTCAAATCCGGAAAATATATATATACAGACGTTATCGAAACGTATTTCCTGACGAAATTTAATATAGCATCTGGATGAACGATTAATATGTAATTTAAATTTCGTTATTCCCGCGTGACAATCATTGACTACAATTTGATAACTTGCTATGTACTTATGGAAAACTAAATCATCTTAATTCGAATATTATGATGTCATAAAATAAGTTATGTCATATGATAATGGAAGGAATGGAAGAATTCTCATTATGTCGTAATAAAATGGCGACGCGAGTCGATGATCAATCATTATTATGCGACAATGTATCGAATAGAACAATTGAATTTCTGCAAGCTCCGGGGGATTGTGTTTATATTAATCTGGTTATCTCCAGTCACGTGGCGTCTAATCTCTTTATCTAATTAACAAGATATGATAACGAGTTATCGAAGGTCTTGTGATGTCACAAGAACGGTCTTCACGAACGCAAACGAAACGATTAACATTTGAATGAGTTAATTATGACATGACAATGAACGGAAGTTTATATTTGATGGCACGTGATTACAAAAAGGGTAACCAAAAGCCCCCTTACACAATGGACGTGTGACGGGGGGGGGGGCGTGGACGTGTGACCATACAGCACTTCAATACTTTTTGCCCACCTGATGCATTTGTATTTACAGTAACTGTATTTTATCAGGTTCATAAAACTTGTTCTTTACTTAAATTACACTTCATATTTCTCTCATTTCTAGTATATTCAGAATACTAATGATAATACTGATGCATATATAGTGTTTTAACATAGTGAATATTAAAACGAATATATATAGTGTTAAAAAGTATGGTAATTTAAAGAGTGATGATCAGATATCCGGAAAATTCAGTTATCCGACAACTCTCCGGTCTCAGTGGTGGCTGATAGAGGGAATTTATTGTAGTACGTAAGAAGACTGTCACGCGGACTGTCATATACAGAAGATTCAGTTATCGTGATGATTAAATATGAACTTTTAGTATTTTTTCATTCAAATTTGATTAATTGATTATGAAATCGCCCCAGTGTATATGGCAACTATAAATAAATTGCTTTACTAGCGTTACAGGTATAGCAATGATATGGACGTTGAAAAATAATGAAATTTGTTCTTCGCATTACAGATAAATGTTTGACTATGTGAGAAAGCGCCTGGATGTCTGCTGGCCTGCACAGGAAGATTGGTTTAACTGCGCATGATAGTTTCCTAAATATTTACTCAAGACAATGATAAGCGTGGGGTGATATGTTGTATTCACATTGTACAGCCGCGAGCGAAACAACATTTTGTACTTTATGTATATTTTTGACAGTAATCAAAAACTGCCGGTCATAAATCTCGCCAATTTTACGACACTTCGAATTGATCGGGATGTTGGAATTTACTTGGCCGGAAAAGGAATATAAAATTACGGCAGATAAGGAGCATCGCCCTCGATAGTTTACGAGTGTGAGCAAACAGAAGACAATGATCGGGATGTAGTCAGTTCAAACAAAGAAATATTTGTCTAAAGGAAAGTAAAATGACGGAGAAAAAAATGATACCCAGGGTCCCGAAATTGGGTACCGGGGTCACCGCGGACCAACATCACCATATTAATAAAGCAGAAATTGTATGTAACTTAGGGGACGCAGGTCGAGACTGCGTTATTTTCTTGAAAAAATATGCCCCAATCACCGGCACTGTTCTAATGCTCCCTAGCGAGTGGTTATAAAATACTTTAATATTCTATTTTCGACTGGATGCTTTGTACGGAACTTCATATATATATATGTCGCACATCCTGCAAGGAACGATCTTGTTAACGAATACCAAATATGAAAATACATTATATTATATTATTATCATATACAACTACTCGGAGGAATAAAGTTGACAAAGCAGATTAACAGGGTGCCATACAGATGTTCTGGGTACCAAATACCCCAGGAAGACAACCGAATAAGATATACAAAATGAAATTTATAAATGCCCGGTCTCACAGTCATTTAAGTTTAGTTAAAGGAGGGTATATACTAATAGGCTTGATTAAATGCCTTTACTGATTCCTAGTGTCAACAAGAATACTGTCATTGGCACATTTTAATATTGTATAGGATACAACGTGTTAAACTAATGATATCTCTGATATGCTATTCTGAATTCTGCTGTCATGAGCAAAACATATCTCAATGTAAAGAAGTCATGCTGAGCTATGAAAACAAACTATCAGCTAAAAATAGCGATATATAAAGGAATATCTTCTCACACACATTCGTATATACGGCTATCCATATAACGTGAATCACGATTCTCAACAGTTCAAGTCGAAAATGCTTGGATTTAATATAAGCCAAGCAAATATAAATCTTCATAAGTTATTGTATGTAGTTATACAGTAATTCCTCACCTATCGCGGTTAGTGCGTTCCAGAGCCTCCCGCGATAGGTGAAAATCCGCAAAGTAGAAACCACATATTTAATCAATTATTTGAATATATTTAAACGTATTTTAAACCATTATAAATCAGGGGGGGGGTCTTATTTACCTTATTAACCTTTCCCATAATCATTTGACCGGTTATTTAATTTTTTTCCAACTTTTATCGCCTAAACATACTAGTACTGTACGGCACGGCATCTTAACTGAGTAAACGTTCACTTGTGATCGGTCAGCACCAGATCTAAGTTTACAGAGAGATACAGTGTGCAGTGTGCAAAACTATTTTACACTTAATTTCTGAAAGCCTAGTGTTGATGGATACGTTATATTTATTATTACGAAATATTTTCTGTGGGGACATGGGATAGGAAGGTCCTTAAGAGTTTCAAATGCTTTCCACGCTTTACATAATAGGGTAAGCTTCCTTCACCACAAGTCTCAATTAGCGGAATCGGCCTCTACCATACAGTAATTCTAACACAAGCTTCTACTTCAAAAAGTATTCGTACGTAAGATCAAGCGACTGTCCACTGTTTTATAGTTAACTTTACATATGTACATGTAATACTCTATGTAGAAAGTATAACTACTAACTTTACCATTTACTACAAAGACTATCCTGACGAAATAACCCTGTCATAAAACTGGTCTCTCACTAACAACACACGTACTCTCATACATTACGATTTAAGTTAAGGATAGAAACCTGATTTTCTAATAGTAAAATGCTCACTTGCCAGTGTCCGTGCCAGCATTAATACAAATTTGTATCAGATATAATTTTCAATTTACCTTTATGATGAAAGCTTCTTGCAGTATTAACGGTGCTTGCAATGTCGTCAGAGGGTAAGTCAAACCCCGGTTCCCAGCCTGGGTATAGATCGTGAGGTCCGTCTGACGTGTCCCCCATATGTGCCTTATACAAATGCTGCATTATGCGTGGTATAGGCATGTCTTCGTTTGGGGTTGGTCGTCTCGTAAGTCCAAACATGTTCAAAAGCTTTTTCTCAAATTCGTTGACGATCTCGTCTTCTCGGGTATTCGTTCCGTATTTCGCCGCCTGTTCGATCAAGTTATTGCGGCCAATTTCAGGAATCATGGCCGATGCCCTAAGTACCATAACCATGATGAAAACCAATTCGTATTTATTGTTGGTAAACATGTCCCTTCAACGTGTGATCTCCAAAATCGGCGATAAATATCCAGCAAGTCGCTGAATTGGTGAATAATCCGTCAAGGTCGGAGAAAAAGTGGAATATATTTCGGAATGCTAACAAAATATTACTTTTAAAGTAGATCTGTAAAAGAGAAGTACAGCGTTAAAATATGGCCACAACAGTGAGATCTAAAAAGATATTTTTAAGACAGTTACACTATTATCAGTCCTGTAAATCATTCGTACATCGTCCCCTCGGGCTGTAAGACCATCAAAGATCTCTTTTCTTGAGATAATTGGTAGCCAACATACTGCAAGTCTGTTTTTATATCCCGTACTAAGTAAATAGTATCAACTCTTAACTGTCTTTGAATTCAGCAACATATCACAAGCGGCGAAGGTTTCTCGAAAAAGAGCCTGAAAAGGAACTATCGTGTCTTCTACTGCGTCTATGAAAGGACAACTGCAAGGGTAACCATGCTTAAAATAAAATTGAACCGCTCCATCTCAGATTTTCATTGAAATTGTTGTAATAGATTATCTCACACGATGTCACCAATGTAAATAAAAAATATCCTATTTCGCTGGGATCAGGGGCCCCGAAGCTTAAGTTCCATATCCACTCTGGCGTGTCTTCTGCCTATAGTGGAACAGCTACAGGGTGGAAATATTAGTTGGACACATAGAACCAGGAACATGCAAAGCCAAGGTTATACGGGAAGTCTAGGAACCAATACTATAATTCTAGTGTCAAAACCAAAGTAGGATTTCTATTGCAAATGCAACAGAGTAGCCTTGCTTACCAACCTAAATTATCAAGTGAAATTTGTATTTGAATGAATGACTGAATGCTGCTAAACCATGAATTGAGGGAAGTCACTTCAAAAGTTCTCGAGCAAGTTTTAATATACTTCATAGAGTGGACGACGCGCCTTCCTAAAACAAAGCGTGAAATGCCTTCGCAAGCCTTTCTGCCTTTATCCACCCCTAGCTGTTCTGAGAGACCATAATACGTCCTTGTTGCCTAATTTACCATCTATGAATACTGTAAAAAAACATATAAAATAAAACCACTCGATCAAGACTCAATTTTGAATGGAAGAAATACAAATTCTTTCAAATAATAAACCTGTTTCTATAGATATTATACATTCCTAGATCCTTTAGTTCAAAATTTTCAGGAACAAATACGGTAAAATTGAAATTTGTTAATATTATTATGTTAAAAATTTTTATTTTGAAATTTCAGTGCTTGATTGCTATATTTTGACTTGAATGTATACAATTGATAATGAAACAATAGCAACCAGCGTATCGGGCTAAGAACTTGCCTAAAGTTTGTTTAAAAACATACACACTGTCGATTGTGGTCTGGTAATATCTCGTCCAACCTACTTTCAAGCGAGTGTAACAGGGTCTTGTCAATGCCTGTTTGTGTGGTCTCTGACGATCTTAAAATTTTATTGCTCACGTCACCACATCGAATAACTTGAAATGTCAAAACAGTTGAACCGCTGTTCTGGATAGTTAGAGAATAGCTCACAAAGTATAACAGTGTATGGACCGATATTTCATAATTATAAAAATAATTCTGCTGCTCATATTTTGTACTTTTTAGAATATAACACATACCCGTGTTCATTTCGTATCCTTAACTATGATGTCCAGATAGCCGGGAAAGCTCTGTAGCCATGTATAATACACACGCCTCAGCTATGACGTCCAAATAGCTGAAAAAAGCTCTATACCTATGTATAATACACAGTCCGATTTTGAGTATAAAGTTGAGTCAGTGTGATCAAAAACACCAATTAAATCGCGTTTCCACACAACTACTAGTCACCATACACAAACCTGAAGACTCTCGTTGTATAGACAAGGCATAAGATTAATTAATGCAATAAAAGGTGCTCTACCGTCACGTATCTAAATCTATCTGAATCANCTTTATACATGCTAGTAGGAGTATATTCCTTCGCTCGGAAAAGCAGCTGCCCAGGTTTTTTTCTAACATTTAATATTCAAATCTTTAGAATGTTACACGAAGCATCCCCTAAAATAACAATATTTACAAGAAAAACACTTGCTACTTGGGTGGCAAGTAATCATCACTGCTGTTGTTACTGCAGGACAACATAGATAATTATCATTGATGGTTAAAGTAGCAAAATATCACGTGAGATGAAATGAAGCGAAACTAATGATCTTATAGGCGGCTAAACTATCACCACTATCACCCCTATCACCCCTAAATCACCCGCACGAACACACTGAGAGTGCGCTGGCATTTCAAGAACGGGGACGGTCGAGGGGGTAGCTAAGCTCAGTGTTACGGTTTGAATAGGGGTAAAACTATCACCCCAAGCTCAGTTATTTATTCATTCGCTATACAATAGCAATATAATTAACTCAGACCATTTTCATTAAGTTCGGACACAGCGAAAATCTGAAAAAACTCTGAACTGCCCGGGACAAACATTTTCTTCTGTGGTCAAATTTTTCACATAAATAATAAGAATCCTGAATTGATCGGCATATAAAATTTGATTTAATTGTTTATCTTCGCTGTTGTAATTTTGGAATGAATGAAAAACTAACTGCAATATGGTAACTAGAATATTTTTTAATTAACTCACTATTTCATTGGAATAATCGAGGTAACAAAGGTAAGTTTGCGAACTATTTGCCCGGGATGTCAATAAAATTAACAGTCATTAAAATTAAGTAAACACTCATTCATTATTATTTGTATAGATGAAAGATGAAAGATGGAAGATGGAAGATGGATGATAATGAACTAAA